>JADRCD010067455.1:0-11835 GCA_019843815.1 Montemys delectorum | reverse complement strand
CCCCCGCCTTCTTACTCTCATTCTTTTTTTTTTTTTCTGAGACAGGGTTTCTCTGTGTAGCCTCGGCTGGTCTGGAATTCACTCTGTAGACCAGGCTGGCCTCGAACTCAGAAATCCGTCTGCCTCTGCCTCCCAAGTGCTGGGATTAAAGGCGTGCACCACCACCGCCCGGCTCCTCTTTTCTAATCTTCTCTCTATTACCTTCCCCCCCACCCCCTTGGTCCTTGTGACAGAAATATGTATGAGTTTTTCCTGGTTAGTGTGTTTGGGGATTAGAGTGGGAAGGGTTAGGAACAGGACTTGGGGGAGGGGAAGATGCATCTCAAGAATTCCCAGTCAGCAAATCAGAAGGTCCCCAAGAGCTATGGTCCCCCAAGTTCCTGGAGCTGATGATGGTGTGTGTCTTTCTAAGTTATATAGTTAGCTGGTTCTACTGTTTTACAATGAGATTCTCATTACTAGCCCAGGCTAGCCTGGAACTTGCTATGTAGCTCAGTCCAGTTTCTAGCTCACTGCAATCCTCCTGACTGAGTGTCTGAAGTGTTAAGTTTGAAGTCATCACACCTGGCTAGACAAAGAGTTTGTTTCAAATTAGTCTGCAAAAAATCCGACCAAAAATGATGCAGAGAAGTGGGGGGCATGTTCTAGCCACTATTGGTAACTTCTCTAGATTTTAAGGGGAGGAAAACTTGAGATTCACCTTGAAGTTGCATTTGTGATACAAACCACTTTTCATTCGATTGCCACTATGGGAAACTTAGTTTTCTCAAGTGACCACCAGGGGGCAGCACAGACCACACTCTCAGTGCAACAGTCCTGAACAAAGAAGGTTAGAGGCAGGAGCGCAGCCTGAGAAATCAGGACCAGGCAGGAAGAGGGAATGAAACCAGCAATTTGGTGGTGCCTATCTTTAATCCTAGCACTTGGGTGGCAGAGGCAAGCAGATCTTTATGAGTTCAAAGCCAGCCTGATCTGTATAGTTAGTTCCAGGCCAGCCAGAGCCCAGAGCTACATAGTGAGACCTTAAACGAAAACTAGCAGCTAGGAAATAGGAAGACTTTTTTTTTTTTGTTTTTTGGTTTTTTTTTTGTTTTTTCGAGACAGGGTTTCTCTGTGTAGCCTTGGCTGTCCTGGAACTCACTCTGTAGACCAGGCTGGCCTTGAACTCAGAAATCTGCCTGCCTCTGCCTCCCAAGTGCTGGGACTAAAGGCATGGGCCACCACCACCCGACACAAAAAGATTTCTTTTCCCCTCAGATCACAATCCTGATTTACTTATTTACTTATTTATTCATGCATTTATTTATTTATTGGCTGGCCTAGAACTCATGGACAGTGTGCACTACCATGCCCAGAGGGTTCTTGTTTTTTGCATGCAGTTGTGGTTTTATTTTGTTTGTTTGTTTGTTTTGTTTGTTTGTTTGTGTTTTGAGACAAGGTCTTGCTATGTAGCCCAGGCTATCCTGCAGCTCTCAGTGAGTCTTGCCTACCTCATGCCTACTCTACTTCAGCCTTGCCTTTTGAAATTTTATTTTTCATGTGTATGGGAGGTTTGCCTGCATGTATGTGTGTCGTTTGCCACATGACTACTGTGTGTGTAGGTGATGCCCAAGGAGGGTGTTGGATCCTCTGGAACTGGAGTTTCAGATGCTTGTGACCTACCCTGTGGGTGCAGGATGGAACCTGAGTGCTCTGGAAGAGCTCTTACCCCTCAGCTATCTTCGCAGTCCTTGTCTCTACTTCCTGCAGGTGTAGATCACAAGTGTGTGTCACCATGACCAGCTGGCTCAATTTTTATTTCAAGTGTACACAAGGTGGGAGGGGAGGATAATTTTGTTTGATCCTTGGGTCCTACCAATGGGAAAAACGTTGACTTCGAAGATTACGGTTCCACTGGACACTTGCCTCTTTTTTTCTGGAGCAGGGAGAACTTGAGATAGTGCTGGGAGGCAGGGAGCCTAGCTCAGTGGTAGATTGTTTGCCTACTGTGGTAGAGGCTCTGGATTCAACTCTTAGAACTGAAAAAGAAATCTACATCCTATATTCAGGAGGCAAAGGCAGGCTGATCTCTGTGAATTTGAGGCCAGACTGGTCTATATACAGGGTTCCGGGACAGCTAGAGCTACATAATAGAGAGACTCTGTCTTAGAACAAACAATAAAAAAATCCTATATTCCATAGACATTTATAACCTTCCCAGAGAAGAAATATACCCTCTTCCCCATCTTCTCTGCATACATTAGCATATATTTGTTTTTTAAACAAATAATTGGGCTGTAGTTCAGTTGGCAGAGTACTTCTGTAGCAAAGCTCTAGGTTCAATTGCAGTCAGTTGCCAGCACTGCACATACTGGGTGTACTGGTGCACACTGGTACCTGTAGCAATCAAAGATACAGGCAATGAGATGGGAAACTCAAGGCCATTCTAGGCTAGTGTGATGCTTGAATAAAAATGGTCTCCATAGGCTCACATGCTTGAGTATTTGGTCCCCAATTGGTGGAACTGTTTGATATCGCCCTGTTGGAGGAGGTGTGTCCCTGGGGGTGTACTTTGATGTTGCAAAAGATTCCCACAATTTCCAGTTAGCTTTCTGCCTGCATCTCACAGATCAAGAAAGGAGCTGTCAGCTACTATGGTGTCATGCTTGCTGCCGTGCTCCCGCCATGGTGGTGACAGAACAGGAAACTCTATTTATTTATTTATTTATTTATTTATTTTTAAAGATTTATTTATTTATTTTATGTATATGAGTACATTGTAGCTGTACAGATGGCCGTGAGCCATTGTGTGACTGCTGGGAATTGAACTCAGGACCTCTGCTCGCTCCGGTGTAATACACAGTAGCTGTCTTCAGACAGCACCAGAAGAGGACCTCAGATTTCATTATAGGTGGTTGTGAGCCACCATGTGGTTGTTGGGATCCGACCTCAGAACCTTCGGAAGAACAGTCAGTGCTGTTACCTGCTGAGCCATCTTGCCAGCACCCTATTTATTTATTTTTTATGAGAAGAAAAAACTTTATTATTGTACAGGTTCAAAATGGATGGGGAAGTTTATGTGTAGCAGGGCATCTGTGCCCTCATTAGCATTGTATGCCCATTCCAACGGCCATGAGAGTGCCAAAGGTGCTGCTATTCTGCATCATGGTTTTCCCAATACTGCCCATCAGCTCCAGACCCCGCATTCCGATCCTGAGACAGGAGAAAGTGCCGAACAGTGCCCCAGCCGCCATACCCACTGCAAAACCCATGACAAAGCCCATCTTCACGAGGTTGAGGTCAAGGTCGAAGCAGCTGGGCTAGGACTGCCCTTAGGGATCCACGGCCACCAGCATCTCATATCTCATTCTCCGCTGCGATCACTCAGCTCGTCTCATACCAAAAGCTGAACAGGAAACTCTAAATAAAACCTTGCTACTATAACTTGCCTCAGTTGTGGTATCTAATCACAGCGATAGTAAAGAAACCAAGACTGGTATATTTTGAGTTCCAGGTCTCTCTTTTGAGACCTTTGTGAAAACAAAATGTAATAAAAACAAAAAAAATCAAACTAAAATAATAACAGAAAATAGAAATAAAATTAAAACATAAATGGAAAGCCAAATAAAGAGATACCTGACTCTGAGGCTCACATACAAACCAACCAACTCCACCTCCACAGGCCTTTGAGATGGCTCAGTAGATAAAGGTGCTTGCAGCCAAGCCTGAGGGAGAGTTGGATCCCTGGAACTCACGTGGTAGAAGGAGAGAACAGACTCCTGCAAGGTGTCACCTGACCTCCACAGATGCACCACCACACACATATACACAAATAAAATAAGTGTGAAAAGCAGAAACATAAAACCTCTGGGGAAACCAAGGCAAGAGGATCATGAGTTTGACCCCAGCCTGGGAGACACCAGTGAAACCTTACACAAAAACTCAAAACCAGCCTGGCCGGCAGTGGTGGCACATGCCTTGAATCCCAGTGCTTGGGAGGCAGAGGCAGGCCGATCTCTGAGTTCCAAGCCAGTCTTGTCTACAGAGCAAGTTCCAGGACAGCCAGGGATACACAGAGAAACCCTGTCTCAAAAAACTTAAAAAAAAAAAAAAAACACAGAAAAGTCATAAATGGATTACGCACAGTGGTGAATACCTGTAGCCAAGTGCCTGCAAGCTTTGGGATCTGAGGCAGGAGGCTTGAGAATTCCAGGTTAGCCTGGGGTACATGGTAAGATTCTGCTCTTAAAAATAAACAGGCTGGAGAGATTGCTCCACTGGTTTATTGAACACACATCCCAAGACTGATTGATCAGGGATGCAGTCTAGACTCAGGAGCTAAACTGCAAGCCTGCACCAAAAATGCCATAGATCTTTTAAGCCTGAAATCTACAAACATCTGGGTAAGTTATTCTATCAATAAGGATTTAGGGATAGGGGACTTCCAGTTGGTTGGGGTATTCAACTGTGGCAGGGGACTTGCCTTACTTTACAGTTATGTCTTAACTTGCCAACCAGATGTCAGTTGCCCACGTACATGATTCTTTCTGCCAAGTAGGATGCTAATTCCTAGGGAGGTCTGGGGAACTTAAAACTTTATTCAACCCCTACTCAAAATGGAAGTCTTACTCCTAATGGCTTCTTTTCCAGTTTTCTGAGACAAGGTTTCTCTGTATAGCCCTGGCTGTCCTGGAACTCACTCTGTAGACCTGTAAGAATTGAGCAAACAGGGACACCTCATAAAAATATGGAGGAGACAAGAATGTCCATTAAGCCTAAAGACAGAGAGCTTCAGAAGGGTTTACTGAACAAACATCCATCCCCAGGAGATGCCCTAATTTTGGGAGTAATGCCTGGTTCCAGGAAATGTCCCCAGTAGGGGGTGAGTCTCCTCCCACCCCTCCTATGTGCAACCGGTATCTCCTCCTCACCTGGGGCACAGAGGTCAATGGACTCAAAAGACAATGGGCTCCACCAATGAGAGATAACCAACTCATGCTGTAAACCTATGAACTGGGAAGGTATAAAAAGTGTGTGCTTTTGTTCCTTGGGGTCACCTTTGCCTGAATGCTGGACGACCCCAGTATACTGGATCATTAAAAACCTCATGCTAATTGCATCGTTCTCCGTCTCTGTATTTTTGTGAGAGGAACAACATCCTGGATGTAAGACTCGGTTCTCCGAATCTTCAGATCAGGTTGGCCTCGAACTCAGAAATCTGCCTGCCTCTGCCTCCCATGTGCTGGGATTAAAGGTGTGTGCCACCACTGCCTAATGGCTTCTTATATTGGTGTAGGTGTCTCTCTTACATTGGGGCCTATCCCAGGGGCAGCTGACAGGAAGAGCTGCCAGGCAGCTGGATCAGGTCCACATTTGTTGAAGCTAATTATACAAAGCAGTTCTAACTGACCTCTGTTGTGATTGGTTTATAAGAACATCAAAGCATAGAATTTAACAGAACATACAATCAACTGGGGCATAAAAAAGTTTCCTAGTAACAGCACATGAGAAAGTTTCCTTGTAACAGTAACAGCATAAAATGGCTGGCTAGACAGGCAACAGTTACACAGTTCCCACCACCCACAAAGTAGTTCACAACCATCTGTAACTCTATTTCCTGGAGACCCACTGCCCTTACTGGTTTCTAAAGGCACTGAGTACCTGTAGAACATAGACATACAGGGGGGCAAAACACTGTAACACATAAAATTAAATAAAAAAATGTGGCAAACAACAAAAAAGAAAGTTGTGAATGTTAACAAGGCCATATATGTTGGTCTGGAAAATTTTTCACATCAAGGTAGTGTTTTATATAGGTCTGTCAAATTTGTAGTCATTTTAACTATTACTGATTTCAGTGGAATACTGAGCCATCCTGAGTAACACAGAGAATTTCCAAACATAAATAGTTGTTGTTGCTATTGTTCAGTTTCAGGGTTTGTAAAAGAACACTTATTAATTATTTTTTGTGCATATGGGTATTTTGCTTGTTTGTTTGTATACCATATATATGCAGTACCTGCAGAGGTCAGAAAGGGGGTATTGGAGCCTCTGGAATTGGAGTTACAGAGGGATGTGAGCTGCCATGTGAGTTCTGGGGATCAAATTCCGGTCCTCTGAAAGAGCAGCCAGAGTTTTAAGCTGTTGAGCCATCTCTGTAGACCTTTATATGTTTGTTTTCATTTGAGGTGTTGTCTCGAAGTGTAGCCCTGGAATGGCCTGGAACGTGCTCTCTAGATCAGGCTGGCCTCAAATACACAGAGCCTCTGCCCCCTGGGTGCTGAGACTAAAGGTGTGCACCAGGGACTGCAGATCTGCACCCACAAGCCAGCCTTTCCGTGTTTGCTGGAGTAACATTGCCACAGCAGTACCTGTGTCATAGTAAATTGCGTGTCTGCATAGAGGCCGAGGCAAGGGGCAGGTGTCAAAGGTAACAGGAGGAGGCTTTCGTAAGTTATGTTGATGCAACGATCCTTGGCCACAGGATCGCTGGCAAGGGCTGTTTCTGTCCAACGTTGAGCAGACAATGATGGGGCAGATGTCCTTGCAGAATGCTCTCTGGTTGAGGTTGCAGTAGTCTGTGTGAGGTGACAACACAGTCTTTTGTCAGTAGTTTTTCTTATTAACCATTTGTGAAATTTCTTTCTAGATTTCACTTTATTATCTTGTAATGCTTGACAAAAGCAATTCCATGTTCTTTCATTTATTTATGTATTTGTTTGTTTATTTGAGAGACAGAGTCTTGCAGAAACTAGGCTGGCCTTGAACTATTGTTTAAACTAGGCTGGCCTTGAACTATTGTTTTTTTTTCTTCTTCTTCTTCTTCTTACAAAGGAATTGCTTTTTTGTTCCTGCCTCTGTGCAGGTCTTTCCACCACCATGACCCAGTAGGACTCCGTTTCAGGATGATGACCATTATTTAGCATTCATTGGTAGATGGGCACGGCAGAGCATTAAGGTTTTAAAAGCACGTTGATGATGAAAAGGCTGAGATGTGGAAGGGAAACTTCTGGTTTTTACCTCCACCTCCTAACTCCTGGGACTACAAGTGTGTACCACCACAGCAAGATTATGCTGATACTGGGAATAAAACTCAGGGCCTCAAGCATGCTGGGTAAGCTCTCACAGATGAGCTGTAGTAGAAAAATATTAATCAATCTCCATGTGGGTTTCTTCTCGCTTTTGACCATTTATGCTCCTGGATTAAAGACACACAAACACACACACACACACACACACACACACACACACACACACACACACAGAGCTTTTATTATTTATTTATTTATTTTTGGTTTTTCGAGACAGGGTTTCTCTGTGTAGCCCTGGCTGTCCTGGAACTCACCCTGTAGGCCAGGCTGGCCTCGAACTCAGAAATCCGCCTGCCTCTGCCTCCCAAGTGCTGGGATTAAAGACGTGCGCCGTCACTGCCCAGCTTTTATATCTTAATATGCCTTAATCAGCACAATAACTGAGCAACCGCCTGGTCTTCATGTTAGAATCCACTTCCTTATCGATGACCCCGAATTATTACTTACTATATACTATGTTTCAACTGCGCTGCTCTTAGCTCTGATTGGCCCACATTTCTTTTCTCCTACCCCACGGTGGCTCGCGCTCTCTCTCTCTCTCCTTCCTGCACATTCTTCTTCTTCCATGGTGGCTTCCTCCTTTCTCCTCTCCTGCACAGTCTTCTATCCCAGGGCGGCTTCTTTCTCTTCTCTCTCACCTCCTTGGGGTCTCAAGCCCAGGGAAACCTAACCACATTCCCCATCCCCCCCCACCTATTCTCTCTTCTCCCCACCTATTGGCTCCTGGCATCTTTATTCACCAATTAGAATTAACTTGGGGCCGGGCTCCCAGAGGCTACCTGTGGGCTCCAGATCTTAGAGATCTGAGTCACATTTCAGTAAACAGTAAAAGACAAAACCTCAACAAGGAGCCATGTCACAACTCTTGACTTTGATTTTTGACATCTGCAACAAAAATCCTTGAACTAGGCCTGGTAACACACATCTGAGGAGCCGGGCGGTGGTGGCGCACGTCTTTAATCCCAGCACTTGGAAGGCAGAGGCAGGCGGATTTCTGAGTTTGAGGCCAGCCTGGTCTACAGAGTGAGTTCCAGGACAGCCAGGGCTACACAGAGAAACCCTGTCTGGAAAAACCAAAGCAAGCAAACAAACAAACAAACAAAAACAAACAAGCAAATAAAAACAAAAACCCACCACTCATCTGTAATCCTAACACTAGGTAGGTCCAAGCAGAAAAATCTCACGTTTGGAACCTGCCTGGGCTACAGAATGGGTTCAAAGCTAGCCTGGGTAATATAATGAAACCCTTATTTTAAATTAAACAAAAATTAAACGAAGGAGGAATTCCTAGTAGTGGACTTGCTGACCAGAGTGAACGAACTTTGGAAATGCTCATGCACAAGACCCTACATTTGATCATAGCCATAAAATGACCTCATTGACACATACTGTCATATGCATGTTTTTTTTAAAAAGGGTTTATTTGTTTATTTTATGTATGTGAATACACTGTAGCTGTCTTCAGGCACACCAGAAGAAGGCATCAGATTCCACATATGATTGTGAGCCACCATGTGGTTGCTGGGAATTGAACCCAGGTCCTCTGGAAGGGCAGTCAGTGTTCTAAACCACTGATCCATCTCTCCAGCCCTCATTATATGCATTCTTTTTGTTGTTTTTGTTTTTGTTTTTCCTCCTTCGTTTAAACGCATATGAGCCACCACTGCCTGGCTCGTAGGAATTTTTTAAAACTTTGTGCTTCCTATTTTTAAAATTTGAAGACGTTTTTTTAAATGTTAGGAAAATACATATAAGATTTATCATCTTAAACTTTTGCCTGTGTTCATGTGCACTTGTGGGGAGGGCTTCATTTAAAAATCCAAGGTCAACCTAGGGTATCACAAGAGCCATCTACCTTTCTTATCTTAAACCTTTGTGTGTGCTCATGTGCACTTGTAGGATGGAAGACTTCACTTAAAGGTCAGAGGTCAACCTAGGGTGTCACTGGAGGTATCCACCTTGTCTTTTTTGGTTTCATTTTTGTTTTTAAGTCTCACTATGTAGCCCTGGCTAGCTTGGAACTTGCTATATAGACAAGGCTGGCCTCAAACTCACAGAATGCACCTGCTCTGCCTCCTGAGTGCTGGGATTACAAGGTGTTCAATCCCACCTTGTCTTTTGAGACAGAAATCCCTTAGGGGCCTGGGATTTACTGAGGTGGCTGGCTGGCTGGGCAGCCTCCAGGATCCTTGTACACTAAGCCGTGGTGCTGGGGAGCAAGCAGGGGTCCTGGTGCTTTCCTGATAAGCACATTACTGGTTGAGCTTTCTTTCCTGCCCCTATCCTCTCTCCCCCACCCCCATCCCAGTCCACCTGATCCTAGCTTTTCTGAGAGTCTCTGTTTGTCTTTTCTTCTCTCCCTCAAAGCCCTCGTCAGTTCCGTTCCTGGAATGGTGAAGGATAACATGATTGCTAATCATTAATTCATTAAGACAGAAAATTTGGCTGATTCTGAAGATTTAGGATTCACAGAAAAGACAAAACCCTTGCCTTTCATAGCCCGAGAGGCAAAGAGACCTCAGCTCAGTGAGCCACACCCAGAGCCAGGATTGTGGTTTCTAACACAGTTTCTCGGTGCAAGGATCCAGGGGTCCATGGAGAAAGGACTGCTTCTAAGATTTGGGCAAAGGATAGAGGAGCCTAGAATGTCTCTTCCAGTGCCAAAAGGACAAAGTTCCCGTGTACATAATAAGCATGTAGGGGTTGATGGTTGAATAATAGGTATACAGGAATTGATGAGAAAGAACTCAAACTGGCCAATGCAGAAATAATCTGAGAAATGAAGTAGGGCAGAGGATCTTTAACCTAGAACATAAAATAAATCTTCATGTGTCCAGACCAATAAAAAGTTATTAGATGAATAATTTAATGGAGATACAAGACCCCCATATATGGTAATACTAAGGCACACACCTAGAAAATCTGCCCCAGGGGGGCTGGAGAGATGGCTCAGCAGTTAAGATCACTGATTGCTCTTCCACAGGTCCTACGTTCAAATCCCAGCAACCACATGGTGGCTCACAACCATCTATAATAAGATCTGACGCCCTCTTCTGGTGTGTCTGAAGACAGCTACAATGTACTTACATGTAATAATAAATAAATAAATCTTAAAAAAAGAAAGAAAGAAGAAGAAAACCTACCCAAAGGACATTAGTTTCCTAGGGCTTCCCTAAGAGACAGCTACAGACTCAGGAGTCACATGAAACTACAGGTTTCTCCACAGTTCTGAGTCTGGGAATTTGAAAGCAAAGTGTTGGGTAGGTTGATGCCTTCTGAGTCCTCTGTAGACAAGAACGCTGACAACTGAACTATGTAGCCCAGGCATCTCACTGTCTACTTGTTGTACTACCACCAGCTGTGTTGGCTTAGGACTCACCTTAAGGGCTTCAATTTAACTTGATTACCTTTTTTTCAACAAATATTTATTTACTTTTTTTTTTTTTTTTTTAAAGACAGGGTTTCTCTGTTTAGCCCTGGCTATCCTGGAACTCACTTTGTAGACCAGGCTGGTCTCGAACTCAGAAATCCACCTGCCTCTGCCTCCCAAGTGTTGGGATCAAAGGTGTGCGCCACCACTGCCCAGCTATTTATTTAGTTTATGTATATGAGTACACTGTAGCTGTCTTTAGACACACCAGAAGACATCATCGGACCCCATTACAGATGGTTGTGAGCCACCATGTGGTTGCTGGGAATTGAACTTAGGACCTTTGGGAAAGCAGCCAGTACTCTTAACCTCTGAGCCATCTCTCCAGCACCTAGAAATTCTTATAATTGATTACCTTTTAAAAATATACTGTTTTATTTATTCTTTGAGAATTTCATGTATGTATTCAATATAGTTTTATTATATTCACCCCACTCCCTCCTGCTAACTTTTCTTAGATTCCCCATGCCATAAATATGCCCCAATTACATATCCATGTCTTTCTGTCTTCCTGACTGTCTTCCTCCCTCTCTCTCTCTCTCTCTCTCTCTCTCGCTCTCTCTCTCTCTCTCCAGTTAGGCTTCTGTGAAACTCCAGGGCCCACTCATCCTCTCACCTCACTCTCTCACACACTTGGAGCTGTCCAAACACCACTGTCCCCAGTCATGTCTTAAACACATTTTTTTTTTTTTAAATGACAGAGTTTCATGTAGCTCAGGCAGCCTAAAATCCTTGTATGTAGCTAAGGCTGACTTTGAACTCTGGGTCCTACTGGCAGAGTCCTTACTTTCTACAGGCTGAGATTATAGGCGTGGTCTATAACCCAGGTGCTTGGGTTTCAATACTCTGGCCGATAGTCTGTTATTGAGCTTTTCAACTGTGCCGATCTGATTGGTAAAAATCCATGCACTGTTTTAGTTAGTGTTTTCTCTTTTGCCTTCCTGTTAAAAGTCATAGCCTTTGGCCAAGTGTAGTAAGGCAATACATTGCCTATAATACCAGCAGTTGAGAGGCTAAGGCAGGGGGGTGGCTTTGAGTTCCATGCCAGCCTGGTATACAAAGTGAGATTCTGTCCCAAGAAAACAAAAATGAACAGGTAAGTAAATGAGTGAATGGATAATAAAGTTTTTAAAAAGTCATGCGCACCGGCTCATGCCTGTCATCCTGGCTCTCCAGAATGTGAGACAGGAGTGCTCCTCAAAGGAGAACCAAGATGGTCTCTCGTGTTCCTTGGGTACACGTTCTCCCAGGACTTGAGCGGGAGTTTCCCTTTGGGGGGTCTTTCACTATGACTTCCACAACAGCCTGGGCTACCCTACCTCAACACCCCCCCCC
>JADRCD010067448.1:0-12236 GCA_019843815.1 Montemys delectorum | reverse complement strand
CAAATCCACACAAATCTAATTCCACCTCATACAACAAAAACAACAGAAAGTGACAATTACCTTTTCTTAATATCATAATATGAAAATTAATATTACCAACATATCCTAAGCGACTGAAATCCAAAAATATGAGGAATTAGAAATTTGTTGATTGTCATCCAATGGTCTCTTTACTTTGGTAGTTGGGGAAATAGATCCAATATTGTACAATTTATATATACTTTCATCTGGTTTGTGACAGTGTTTTGCTGTGTATAACGTAATGGTCTTGAAATCTTTCTTCTCCTATCTCAGCCTCTCTATTAGTATTGTTTATTTCATGTTTTTACACTATACTATGGTTTTCAGAACAGCTTATATATTTCAAAAGTATTTATATACCCAAGGGAGACATAGACAATTAACTTGGGAGGTGGCTTGTAGGAAAGAGAACAACAAAGAGTGAGACTGAATGCTTTGCTTGACATTTCTAGCTCTTGTATCAAGTTTAAAGAAGAGGACTTTATAAGTTACTCTTTCTCTGAGATGAATGCTTTTCAAAATCATCACAGCCAATGAACCAGATTCTTATCCTCACCTAATGTCTGTACCACCTTCCATTGTTTATTGAAACAGTTGGTGAATGACTTTATGGATAGACCATCTTAATACACACATCATTTCTTAAATGAATGTAACCTGTTCTCTGTGGGCTGAGAATAAAGTCATACACTCAAATCAAATAGCTTTTTGACCATAGCAGGAAGTCTGTATCTGAAAATCGTGCCTATAATTCATTCTTTGGCGCAGCAGAACTGTCAACTCTCAGCTTAGCTATAATAGAGGTAAAATCCTTCAGTGATTTGAGGGCCATTGAAGTATAGCCTTATTACAATGAAATCCAATGTCTAAAAATTGTTCTTATTTTGGGCTTGTACCACAGAAAGAGCCAAGATTTTAAACTCTACTAAATACAAAACAAACAAGCAAAAAGACTTTACATATTCATGTTCATTTAAGAAAATACTAGTAGTGATGTATTATTTTGAAATATACAGTTAATATGTTTGGAGTTATTTGAAATTTATAGTGAGAAAAGCATATGTATTTGAAGTATTGCTGTAGACAAGCATCTACATAACACTGCTAAATTGATTGTTTTATATCAAACAACTTTTATAATACTCATTTTTATTTTAACATTTTATAAATTTTAAGGAATATGACAAAAAGGATATTGTAGGTATTGAACTGGGAGGAGTTGGGGTACAAAAGGGAAACAAGAATGTGATTTAATTCTATTTACTTAAAATATGTTTTTAAATGTTAACAAATTCCGACAAATTGAAATCATGTAACTTTTCTCATCATAATGCAATAAAAGTTAAAAAAAAGATGTTCTGCTAAAGCAAGCACGTAAAAAAAAACAAACACAATCACTTTACAAATAAGAAAACTATAAGTTATTATTTTATGTACATGCAAAAAATGCAAAAAATCTTCAACAAGATAACAGATCATTAAACCCTATATTGTATAAAAGTGCTAGCTGGTCTTACGTCAACTTGACACACAAACTAGAGTTATCTGAAAGGAGAGAACTGTAATTGAGCAAATTCCTCAGTAAGATCCAGCTATAAGTCATTTTCTTAATTAGCAATTGATGAGTGAGGACCAAGCCCATTGTGCCATCTCTGGGCTGGTGTTCCTGGGTTCTATAAGAAAGTAGGCTGTGCAAGCTATGGGCAGCAAGCCAGTAAGCAGCATCCCTACATAGTCTCTGTATCAGTTCCTGCCTCCAGGTTTCTGCCCTGTTTGTGCTCCAGTCCTTACCTCCTTAAATGATAAACAGTGATATGAAAGTGTAAGTCAAATAAACTCTTTCCTCCCTGTGGTGATTTGAATAGGAATAGGCCCATAGACTTATGCGTTTGAATGGCCTTGTTGGAGTAGGTGTGGCCTTCTTAGAGGAAGTGTGTTACAGTGGAGGTGAGCCTTGGGGTCTCATATCCTCAAGCTACTCCCAGTCTCCCTCTGCTGCGTGCAGATCAAGATGTAGAACTCTCAGCTCCTTCTCCAGCACCATGCCTGCCTACATGCAGCTGTGCTTTTTTTTTTTTTTTCTAATTGGATATTTTATTTATTTACATTTCAAATGTTATACCTTTCCTGGTTTTCCCTCTGCAAATCCACTATCCCATCCCCCCTTCCCCTGCTTCTATGAGGGTGCTCCCCCAGCCACCCACCCACTCCCACCTCACCGCCCTAGCATTCCTTTACACTGGGGCATCAAACCTTCACAGGACCAAGGGCCTCCCCTCCCATTGATGCCAGATAAGGCCCCTTCATCTCTTTCAGGCCTTCCCCTAACTCCTCCATTGGGGCCCCTTGTGCTCAGTCTGAGGGTTGGCTGAGCATCCAAATCTATATTGTTCAGGATCTGGCAGAGCCTCTCAGGAGACGGCTGTATCAGACTCCTGTCAGCAAGCACTTCTTGGCATCAGCAATAGTGTCTGGGTTTGGTGTCAGCATGTGGGATAGTAGGGCAGTCCCTGGATGGACTTTCCTTCAGCCTTTGCTCCACTCTTTGTCCCTGTAATTCCTTTAGACAGGAGCAATTCTGGGTTAAAATTTTGGAGATGGGTTGGTGGCCCCATCCTTCAACCAGGAGGGCCATGCCTAACCTCTGGATATGGTCTTGACAGGTTCTCCCTCCCCTTTGTGGGGTATTTCAGCTAATGTCATCCCCGTGGTGTCCTGACAGGCTCTTGCTTTCCTGGCATCTGGGACTTTCTGGTTGCTACCCCTAGTTCCCCATGCCCCATTACCATACACCTCTGTTCAATTTCCTGACCCTCCGTACATCTCGTCCATCTCCTCCTGTACCTGATTCTGCCCATCTTTTTCCCCTCCCCACTTCTCTTCCTTCCAAGTCCCTCCTACTCTTTACTTTCCTTCTGCCATGCTTCTTGTCATGGTGACATGGACTCAACCTCTGAAACTCTAAGCTAAGCACCAATTAAATATTTTCCTTTGTAAGAGTTGCCATAGTCATAGTGTCTCTTCACAGCAATAGAAACCCTAAGATAGAAGGTCATAAGACTATGACAGCTCTCTCAGTGTAGATATAAGCACAGTGGTACAGCTACACTGAAGGGAGTTCAGTGGTTCCTGTCCAAACTAAACTGCTGTGACCATGTGATCCAACAGTAGCATTTCTAATATATATGTAAGTGAATTGAAAACTTAGGTCCTGGCCAGAAGGATGGCCAAGTGGGATGCCGTGTAAACCTAGAGTTTAAACCTAGAACCCACAGAAGGTAGAAGAAGAAAACCAACTCTACAACATTGCCCTGTGGCCTTTGCACACTTGTCATGACACATGTGTGCCAATCACCAGATACACGTGCACAATTATAATAGATGAAATTAAGACAAAGTTTAGGTTCGTGTAAAAGCCTGCACATTAATGCTTATAGAAATTTTATTTACAATTTTTAAAATTTGGACCGATCAAGATGTCCTCCGATGGGTGAATAGGAAGATGAACTGTGGTATATTATTCAAAGGGATGGAATATTTATTCAATAAAAAGGAATGAGCTGTTCAGCCATTCTGGACCCTGGTAATTCTGTCTACTAAGTTAAAGAAGCCTGCTGGGAAGGCTCCAGACTGGATATCTCTATATCATTGAGGAAAGGCAAAACTATGGGGGAAGAAAAGAACCCCTGGTGGTCAGTGGTTAGAGAAAAGAGGCAGGCGAGTTAGCGGGGTGCAGAAGACTGTAAGGCACTAATGTTATTCTCTGCAGCACCACAGTAATGGATCCAGATCACTGTTCCCTTCCTGAAGCTCAGAAATACACTGTTCCCATGGAAAACTCTACTGTAAAAGGTGGCCTCTGGCTAACAATGGCACATCAAAGTGACTCCGTTGTTACACAGGCTCCATTTTGAAGTGGAGTGCTCACAAAAGAGGCTGTACACAGGGAAGGATCCAAAGCCTGTGAGCTATACTCCCCATTATACTTACTATGTCTCTAAAACTCCCCTAAAAATAAAGCCTATGGGATTTCAACAGAACGGCAGAAAATAGTTTTATAAGAATGCTTTCAAATCTTCATCTAGATATAATTTTGTGGCTAAGGCAACAGGATGCATCCTATTATGAAATTTTAGATCAGTGTTAAAATGATGAGAATTGCCTCAATTTTCAGACAACCTAACACAGTATTAGAAAATAAGACCATAGACAGTCAGACACATCCATATCCACTAAACCTAGGAAACAGAGGAAGTGGCAGAGTCACAGAAAAGGAGTTAAAAAGATACAAAAAAAATCATTTGTGCTTACATAGTCAATCTGAAAAAAAAAATTAGAAAACAATTTACCATGGCATCAAAAATAACAAAACACTTAGGTATAACCTTCACCAAAAAGATGGAAGATGTGCACGTTCAAAACTAAAATGTTACCTAAGACATACATAACTGGACAAATAACCCACACTCTTAGGATGGACACAACCATGCTAAAATGTAAACATTAATCAATGAAATCTAAAGATACAATGTAAATCTTTTAACATTCTACTGATTTTTTTTTTACCAGAACTGAAAAATCTTACCCAAAATTCATACAGGATAGCAAGGGACTTACTACCCCAAACAGTCTTGAAAATAGAGAACAGAGCTGATATCATGTGACTTCATAAATTATTTTAAAACTCCAATAATCAAACAGTATAATAGCATAAGTGTGGAAGTATGGGTTTATGTAATGGAATGCAGAACTCAGAACTATGTGCTCAAATAAGTTCCCACAGAGTATCAAAACCATTGATGGAGTTGGGAACATCAATTGTACACATCCAGGAAGATGAACTTAGACTCTTTCCTTATTCTATAGATAAACTCTAGCTCAAAATATAACAAAGGCGTAAGTTCAAAAGATAAGACTATAGACATTTTAGAAAAATCACAGAGGGAAACCATGACAGTGAATTTGGCAATCCCTTTTTTTTAACACCAGCAGCAAAAGAAAACGTAAATTAGACAGCACTAAGTTTTTAATGACTATACAGTGAATAAACAGTGCAATCAACAGATACAGTGAATACTGACTACACAACTTGTGCAAGAAATCAACACAAAAACTAAACAATGTCAATGAAAATGAGCTCAAGTCTTGATAGTTACTTCCCTATAAAAGATAGATAAATAACCAACGTCCACATGAAAGAGTCTCAGTAACAATAATGATAACTAAGAAAAAGTAAGCCAAAAGCCAATGAGATGGCATTATACCTGTAAGGATAGCTACTTCTAAACCTGTGCAAACAAACAGGTGCTAACGAGGAGGTAAGGAAAATGAAATCCTTGTGTATTGCTGAGGATGTAAAATGGCCACTGCAGGAAACAGAGTAACCACTGCTTAAAACAAACAAGCAAACGAAAAACCACTTTGACACAGCATGAGCATAATATATAGCAATCTCATATTTGGGTATATGTTCACAAAGGCACAAAAGAAGAAATACCCCAACTGTCCATTAACAGGATAGCTAAGCCTGATGTATGTAGTACACATATGCAATAGAATGATATGTGACATCAAAAGTGAAATGCTTACACATCTCTTACAGATGAAGCTTAAAGTCATTGCTAATTATGAACCCACTAGCATGCTGTACCTACAACAGTCAAACCTAAGTGGTTATTTATTATTGTCCGGGTACAGGAGCCATTTTTCTAATAGGTTTAGGGTTCCAGTTTTGCAAGATGAAAAGTCCTGTGAGTGAATGCTGGTGACTGTAGCAAGACAGTGTGTGGACACACAAGATCACTGAACAGAACAGTTAAAAGGATGCATGTAGGCTTAGATTTTTCAAAACCTACTTTTAAAGGGGGTTCTCAAATGCTTTGACCCACCTTCTAGTCCACCATCCAAAGGCAGGGGAGAAAAGATGATAAATAGGACTTGTTAGAAGTAGTTCTTTAAGGTGAGTCCAATCTCCATTTGTCAGGATACCACCAGTCCAGTTCAGTAGTGTCAGGATACCACCAGTCCATTTCAGTAGTGTCAGGATGCCAAACGTGAATCAGCAGTGCTGGCACGATCCAGCAGAAACAGCCAGGCCTCCACAGAATCAGCACAAGTCAGCAGGAATGACCAGAACCAGTCAGGATGCCAGAAGTTCTCTGCCAGGAGTACATTCTCTTCTCAATGAAGTGAAGATCAGCAAAGACATGAGACCAACGAAGCATTGCAAGGCTAACTATGCAGGTGTACTGTCACTGTCCATCAAGTCCTATTTATACTCTCTCCAAACATCACGTGTCCTCCTACGGGTCATGCCTCAGCAAAACACCATGTGAGTCTGTATCACATGACACAACCAGAAACTTCTACTTCAGACACATTATATATTGCAGGCATGTGACTACAAGAAAAGAGATATGAAATATGAAGACTACTCCTTATTTAGTGTGGGCCTGCTGGTGTAGGACTGTCATCTCAACTCACTGGGTGCCTGAGTAAGAGGATCACAAGGTGAAGCAAGATCACCCTGGGTAACTTAGTGAGAGCCTATCTCAAAAGGAAAAGTAAAAAGAGGCTTGGGATATAGTTCAGGGGTAGAGTCCATGCTTAGCATGTACAAGACTCTATGTTCAATGAGAACTTAAGGAAAGATTATACACAGGATGATGTCAATTATGTAGAGTAAAATGTAAATCTTCTAGAAAAATGTTGACAATCTTTTGAGAAGTTATGGTTACTTTTTAAATTCTCTGAACATCATTTCTAAACTGGTTCTGACAAAGGTATATTAGTCTCTTAGTAAGACAGGCTAAAAGAAAAATCACACAATTAGGGAATGGGCATTTCACAGAAACATATATTCTGTGTAGAGACTCAGTAATGCTTACAGAGAGCTAAAGGTCACTGAGGAAAGCAATGTGGACATTAGCTTGAAATGGATGAAGTAACTAAAACTCAATTTATGAGTCTGAACCACATCTATATACGCAGAAACACCATTCTGGCTTTAACAAGAATGCCAAACCTATTAAAGTCAAGGCCAGAGGGAATAAACCAAGGTCGCCAACTTCATTTGGGTTGTTGTATGGAAGAAAACTTAAGACAGGCTGCACAGAAGGGAGAACATTTTTCCTTTCATTTCAAACCACGCTTGGGCCTTTACCATCACAGTAGTTCTAAGAAGGCATTAAAGTTTCTAGGCATGGTACTTCAAAAAAGAAACCTAAGCAATAAGTTAGCAAAAGCATTACTTAGGAAATAAAAGTGAAGCAAGGAGACACATTCAGTAAAGGAGAAAAGGGAGCCAGCTCTGACCAATAGGAGGATGAGTTCTCAACTTTTTGATACAGACTTCTGAAGGGGTTTGCAACTCCATAGGAAGAACAACAATATCAACCAACCAGACCACCATAGAGATCTGGGACTAAATCACCAACCAGAGCACACATGGAGGGACTCATGGCTCCAGCTGCATATGTAGCATAGGATGGTCTTGCCAGGTATCAACGGGAAGAGAGGCACTTGGTCCCATGAATGCTCAATGCACCAATGTAAGGGAATGCTAGGGTGGGAAGGCAGGAGTGGGTAGGTGGGTGGGGGAGCACCCTTATAGAAACAGAGGAGGGATGGGATAGGGGACTTCCTGGGGGAGGAACTAGGAAAAGGGATACAATTTGAAATGTAAATAAATAAAGTATCTATTTTTTAAAAAAGAAAAATCTTCTGGAAGCACATAAGGACAGCACAAATTAATTTGTTAATTTGTCTAGGAAAACAGAACAAATTACTTTTTAACATCTTAGAAGCAATGCTTATATAGTAACCTAATACCAAATTTAATATTCCCTCTTGATTTATAAATTCAACCTCTTGTACCAAGCAGGACTGACTGGCTGGTTCTTCTCTGTGTAACAACTTGTCCTCAGATATCTTAGCCTGGAATAGTCTGACTTTGGCAAACTATCATGGGTTCATTTCTTCCTGTGGGCAGGAGATTCCAGAAAGCACTTCTGAGTTTCTAACAGTTCTAGCCTTAATATCTGCTGAAATGTTTTAAAGACTCAGTCTTTAATCCAGTAATTCTAATTTCAAGAATGCACCTTAAATAAATGATCAGCGTTGGCCAATAAGTGATACACACTATAGCATTTTTACTGATTTTTACAAAAGCAAAGAACTCAAAGTCAATCAGCATTAACATCAGTTTTAAAAGGATTAAATAAAATATGCAATGTTCAAACTAAGAATTCTGTGGTCACTAGGCGGAGTCTGCAACATGTGGGCATTCTGATCCACCAAAAAAAAAAAAAGTTATCTGTAGTGTATACAGTGAAAAAATTAAAAATTCTAATACAATGGGACCTTATACTTGAAAAACTATAAAAGAAGGTATGCCTGAGCATCTGTGTATGTGTATTGCATGTGTGCTATCCATAGAAAGAGATGCTTAATACTCAGAGTCTTCACAGATTTTAGCAATAAACATTAGCACGAATACTCCAGGGAATAGATAAGTGTAGCAAAGGACGAAAATGTTACAGTTTCTTAATATACAACCTTATGCATTGGTAAAAAAAAAAAAGTGTATAATAATATTTTAACTTTTTAAGTTCCTAACTTTAACATTTTTCTGATAATGCTTAAAGCTAAGTCAATGGTAATTTAAGAAACCACCAAGACCCTTATTATTCTTAAATAAGCAACCAAGATCTTGGAAAAGGTTGAGAATCTTCATCTATAAGGTGTTCATAACTTCTGGGACATTCTCACCATTCTGTAGCAGAGGTGCTACTCTGAGATTACCAAAGAGAACGTGTTGAACAGCAGTCTCACCCAAATTGAAACATTCCATCTTAGAGAAAGAATCCTTAAGTGTCAGGAAGTAAACAAAACTTGCAAGGTTCGGGAAATAAAAAAAAAAAAAAAAATTCACAAATCTCAGGAAGTTCTTGAAATATATAAGGTTTACAAGGCCCCACCCCAAGTTTATAAAAGCAGTAACCACTGCAGAGAGGAGACTCAGCAAGCTGTGTGAGAAGTTCCACGGATATAGTTTTTGTGTCATCCATGCCGGGGTGGCTTTTTGGTGATGCAACTTCTTTTGAGTCATTTACGTCCTTACAAAGTGGCCACGCACTCTTACTCCTTTAAGTAAACCCACTAGTCCACTATATGCTTGCATGGGATCATGTTTCTTTTGTCTCTGGTTGGTGCCCTATTTGGTGTAAATAGCTTTTGGTTAATGCCTCTCCAGAAAAAAGCCACACAGAATGATTAATACTACTCATACTTTTCTCATGTTGACAATAGTTACGGAACTACGTAAGAATGCCATTTTCAGTCTATGAGACATACCTTCTTTAGTATAAAACCCTTCGTACTGTGGTGTGCATGTCCTTGGGGAAAAACATTTTTACCCAACCTTCCCAAGTCCTCAGAGTCCCCAAGCTGCTGTCACCCAATATTTTATATTCTTATGTGACTTGTACACTTTTAACCAAAAGTATACCTAGTATTGAGGCTGGAACAGTGGAGAACAAACCAAAACAATATTCTTCCCAGGCTACTTTGCTGGCAGTCAACAATGTATTTAATTTCCACTATAACTGTACCCCTAACCCCTCCTGGGCATTGACTTCACAAGATATCAAGACTGAGGTTCAAGAAGACCCAAGATAAGAATATAGGAATAATAACAAGAGATTGCTTGTATAGGTTGATCTTAGGCTGTCCTCTTCCTTGGCAAACTATTTGGTAATGGTACAGTTGCATAAGAGAATAGAAGGTCAACCTAAGGCTCAGCTCTCCCATTGCTGGGAATATTGGTCAGGTTCCCTGAAGAATAAACCCCACTGCCTCTTTTAGACAAAATTGGGATCAAAAGACAACCTTTCCCTGTGGGCCCAACAAGCATTTCTTTTTGCTTTTCCTTGTCTCTCTTGCCTAGTTAGTGGAATTCAGCTTTCATATACTATTCAGATGTGACATCATACCTGGCGGGGCTTCAACAGAGCTAAGTCAGCATCACTCTAAGGCCTCCGAATGTAGTATACTGATCTCTCACAGGAATATCAACAGCACAGCACAGCAGTTATTCCTCTATCTCTGTTATACAACAAAACAACTGAGGCTGGGTAACTTATTTTTTTTTTACAGATGTTTCTTTTGTCCAACAACACTAGTTGAAGGTCTCTGATCTGTATCTGGCAATAGCTTTCCTACTGACAGAGTCCCGAGTGAGTTCAGATAATTGCATGGAAAGAAACTAAACGTAGATATGCCTCATGTCATTTCTTTTCCATTTTTATGTATTCAGTCAAGGGAAATTCACCCACCATCTCATCTCCTCATTCATTTCCAAAGGTCTATCTGTAAACATGATGATCTTGTGACACTTCTAACCTCCCTATACCTCACAACGGGGATTACATTTCAAATCATGAGAATTTAGGAGAGATGTTCAGACCACATTCAAGCTATCACCACAAGTGATCTATAACTTCTGCAAAGGTAAATGTAGTGCTTGTGATATGGTTGGCCTTCAATAAACATTTACAGAATAGAGGAGTGAATGGATGGCTAGTGGATGGACAAATGGATGAATGAGTAGGTCAGGATAAATTGTTTTAGAAGCAGCTTGGGCCCCTTATGCTCAGCCTCATCATGGTTTCCTTTGGCTTGTTTGTCAGTACAGCTCAGGTGTCAATGACAAAAGTGTCAGGGAGTGTTTCATTTATACAGCCTAATGTATAAGCCACTACTATGTATGCAATAAAAAGACTAGAGGTTTATAGGCTTCTAGTGCAACTTGTTTACTTTGTTAGAAATTAAGAGCCCTGAGTCTGACACTAAACAGTAAAATTAGGAAATTCACTGGTATAAGAAAAGGCAGGGCTGGGCAGTAGTGACACACGCCTTTAATCCCAGTACTTGGGAGGCAGAGGCAGGCGGATTTCTGAGCTCGAGGCCATCCTGGTCTACAGAGTGATTTCAAGGATAGCCAGGGATACACAGAGAAACCCTGTCTTGAAAAACCAAAAAGAAAAGCAAGAAAGAGAAAAAGAAAAAGAAAAAGCAAGACGTACAGAAAAAGTGTAATCAAAGCAGAAGCCAATCTTGGTGAAAATCAAGAGTCACCATGGTGGTCAGGTCCCCAGAAGGCTGGTTTGGCTTCCAGGGTCAGCAAATAGAATTCTTTGTAGGTGTCGGTACTGGATAGAAGTTTGACTAGGAAGAAGTGGAATACATCCCTGTTAAACACATATGAGGTACTAGTCAGAGCCTGTAGCATAGCCAGAAAAAATATTAACAACAAAGACTAATATGATACAGTAACAGGAGATTTTAGTCTCTCTATAGACATAATAAGCAATTTAATCAATGAAGTCCATTTCAAATAAAGATACTCTGGTAAACTATGTACTGCATTTTACTTTTGCCTGTTATCAATATACTAACTTCTCTTCCTATTCACACACCTCTCCTTCAGCATCATACCCAACATCCCACACCCAGAAGAGAAGCCCCTCTATCAACAAACAGCCATGTTCTTGAAGCTCAGCTGGTTCAAAATGTTAAGTAATTTATCATGTACTTATATTAATCAGTTTTAGAACCAGAAAAAGAAATCCCAAAGGACAAATTTTGCTAGTAGGAGAATAAAATTTAAAAAATTAAAGCAACAAGTATGTCAGTTAAATTCATGTGCTATATAAAACGGGTCAGCAATACAAAGGAAAGGTGCTAGAGGGCGCTAGAGGGCTCCTGATACAAAATGGGAACGAACCTGCTTAATATGGCTTTGGGCTTCCAGGCGCCAGGGAGTTCTATTTGCCAAAATCCATATATTTTGAGTTTTAATAGTGTATTATAATCAATTGATTAAACTTTCCTAACAGACACAATGTCCCAAATTTTCTTAATCTGATTGTGGCTCACTTTGGGAAGCAATATTTGTGCTGTGTTGTTTATGGAAGCCACACATCCCTATTCCTACTTTTCCCCCCTAACAAATGTCTGTCAATCACATCAGGCTCCTCAGTGTATGTGCCT
The DNA here is from genome assembly GCA_019843815.1 of Montemys delectorum. NCBI lineage: Eukaryota > Metazoa > Chordata > Mammalia > Rodentia > Muridae > Montemys > Montemys delectorum. The sequence goes on along the minus strand of JADRCD010067448.1, from coordinate 164 downwards.
TTCTTCAGCTACAGTTAACTAACCTGCCTTGGGTGAAGTTAACTAATCTGCTTTACCTTCTCCTCCTCCTCCTCCTCCTCCTCCTCCTCCTCCTCCTCCTCCTCCTCCTCCTCCTCCTCCTCCTCTTTCTTCTTCTTCTTCTTCTTCTTCTTCTTCTTCTTCTT
>JADRCD010067444.1:0-21145 GCA_019843815.1 Montemys delectorum | reverse complement strand
AGGCAGGCAGATTTCTGAGTTCAAGGCCAGCCTGGTCTACAGAGTGAGTTCCAGGACAGCCAGGCTAAACAGAGAAACCCTGTCTCAAACAAACAAACAAACAAACAAACAGAAAACAACAAAAAAAACTTTACTAACAACCACTATAGGAAGCAGAGTAAATTTCAATCAAACACTATAGACGTCCCAATGATTAGCTGCTGAAATCACAAATGGAATGACTTCAGAATGGTTAGTGATATAACCTCATTAGTGGCCATTAAGTATGAGCTACAAATGCATCTTCATTGTCCCTCACTTTTTCACTACTTTTGATTTACTATTACTGTCTTCTCTGTAAGCTGTTGTCATCAGACCTGCCATGATATAAATTAGCCAGTTATGAATAGTATAAAGCTCTTAGGAATTGTTTTGTTCCCTACATTAGACTAGTTTGAAGATTTTAAAATATATTATCGTGTAAATTTCTTCAATATTACAATAAAAAACAGACCTTTGTTTTAAATTTCATAACATCATGTCCACGATACTAACAAACTCACTTCCCAGAGTTATTTCTACTTAACTTCTTAAAAGGTTTCCAGTATTTCATCAATAGCCTTAGAATCAGATGACTGTGTTAAATACATCTTGTAAAACACTTACTATTTAGTTGGGTACTATAACTAAAGAGACATCTTAACTCACTGTGGGAAGTCTAAAATGGTTATCCAATAGTATATGAAATGACAAATGCAAACCCATTTAATTCATTCTTCTGAGAATGTTCCATCACACTGGGCATGCATCCCTTTTCACCTTAATAAAGAAGCCAACCAAAACATAAAGGAGACATTCTTTCCTTTAATCCTATTAGTCTTTTGTTGGTCCTTCTCCTATAACTTCAATATAAGGCAACTTTGGAGGTAATTCAATCCTTGGGATGTTTTTTCTCTTTTATTACATATAACTCTTGAAAGATGAAGGATTTTATATCTATATATGCCATGAGTCTATAATTATTTTCAAGACAACATTTATTTTCTGTTTTCCAGAAGTTTACCTGTTCTGTCTACTTGATATCTTCTTTTTATTTCAAGAGCACTTCAAACTCAGAGTTGTTTGTGAGATCTCATGCCTTAGTAAATACCTCCACATCCATTCGGGTTTATAAGTTATAATTCTAGACATCAGCTCTAAAGACCTCCTATTTCTTCAATATATGTAGTTAACAATATCTGTTTCCCAAAGTCCTACTTACATCTCCAATTAAATATGATTTTACTCTCCCTAAATGTCTCCTTTTCAGCAGCGATCCCAGGGACCACCTCAGCCCAGCAGGTATTCTACCTTGTTTATGCTTCTACTTTACCTTGTTTGTACTGTAAACATGCAGCACCTTGTTTGTGCTGTAAACATGCAGCCTATGGCAAAGTGCCCTGAGAGCTTGGAATTACTCAGCTTAGTAGTTCTCATGTCACTAGAGAGTAGCCACAACAGTAAGTTTCTAGATTTGTAGGAGAAGGGATACAAATCTGTAAGTAGAGAAATTCTGTGTGGAGTACTCTAGAATGACGAGATGATGAGAAAATATCCACAGGGGTGTAGTAGATAGCATGCAGGAGCTGAGAATATTGTACTTGGCATTACATGAAGAAGTTAGTTTGTTCATGACCTTGGTGATCTTGACCATTCTTCTAAGGGTGAAGCTTAGCCATCATAATGGCTCAGTGTAATCAAATGGCACCTGATGTACAATTTGATTTTGACTGGGGTCTGCATTGGCTCCTGGATTGATACAGTTATAAATGCTAAGTTCAGTTGTCTACAAGAAGCAAAAAACAGGCAAAAGAAAGATGTGTATGAAAACAGACAATAAGGGCTTGGTGATGCTATACTAGAAAAAGAAAGACACGAATAAGATCACATTAAAAAAATAAGGGAATTGTTACCTATTGCTGCCTCTATGCTTTTGCATTAAATAGTTCTAATTAGATCTTAGTCTAGTGAAAGTCTAGTGCGCTTCATCTTTTACCAACTTCACCTCCATTCTACCTTTCTTTCCATCTCATTTTTTGACAGAGGTTTTGCTTTGTTCTATGTACTGGGAAGTACTCTGCTACTGAACTCTGTTGTTTGGCTTACCTTTTACTATTACTACAATTTACCAGACTTTAACAAGCCATAAGGATTTAACACTTTTCATAGTCTCTGCCTGGATCTATCTTCTCCCAGTTATTCCCACTGCCTTCTTCCTCACGTCTTCAAGGCCACAACTCAGATAATATTTCATCGCCTCTACTTGTACTTACCAACCACATTATGACTCCCTTAAAAGGTCAGCTCTACTACAATAAATTCCATCTCTTTTTTTATTTGTTTCTTTGTGGTTGCCTGTATGAGTTTTAAAACAATCACTTAAAACATACTCAATAAATAATGTTTGTGTGAAAGAGGAACACATATTCTGATACAATCTAACTATAAAATACTCCAGTGAGAAATCTGGAATGATACACTTGAAAGAAATGATCACTATGAAACCCAACACTATGTCTGATGGATATATGCCAATAAAAATAAATTAATTAAAATGGCAATTCTTCCTATTAATTACTAACAAATCCTAACAACCACTCTGCTTGCTTAAGCAGCATTAATCTGGTAGGACAGAATCCAAGAACTATGACAATTTCTGCCAACACCCACTCTGATTCCCCTTTACCCCATCCATCTGTTAACTGTTTCTATTCATGTACTTGGCTGACAGCTTTGTTTTCAGTCCCATCTAAACTTTTTTTTTCACCAAAGGAAAATGCATAATCTCAGTGTGTAGTACATATTTAGCCTTTTCTTGTTCAAAATTTAGTGCTTTTTCCTTGCCTCTGCATTCTGAGCTTCAGCCTCTTCTTCTCTTTAATGGTTTTCATCCAGCCAAGCCCCTTGCCATGTTTACCACATTGCTGATCATAAGGAAGTGTGGCTCCTTAATGGACTGTGTTAAGCACCTGTTTCCTAATGAAAGTGTACAGACATGCTGACTAAGCTGTGTGGAGGCAGCATAACTGTAGAAATCAGCTTTCAAGCTGCTTCAGTGGCTGTGCCTATGACAATTAGAAAAATATTGTTGGCATGTTCCCAAATTTGTATGGAGGTGAAGCTAAGGAATGAGTTTTCCAGTATTCAAAAATATTGTATGTTTTGGTTGTTTGAAAAAGAAACTAAATAAAACACCAATTATTCTACAATAATTATATGGGCTTTCCTCGATAAAGGTTTTTGTATGGATCTTTTAAAAAATCTAACTATGTCAATGTTGCAAGGAAATTCAAGTATTGTGTAACAGTTAAATGGCTCTGGGAGGTTCTTGACACTTAGAATAAGGATATATTCAGAGCCTCAAACTGTTAACTTCCTTAGAGTAGCTTTTTTTCAAATACAGTACCTTAACTCAGGAGACAAAAATTAAGATTATATTCTAGTTTAGTTTATACTTTGCTTATACATCAAATATTTTAATATCAAACTCAGATGAAACATGCCACATTTATAAGAGACCTGAAATTAGGACCAAGGTTACCTCTTATCTACAAGAAGGATATTGATCGTTACAAATTACCTGCACTCTCTGGATCTGACTCTCTTTCTGTAATGAGAAGATTGAACACCAATGTTGATCAGCTACTGACCCTAAAGGAAAAATTTCAAAACATGATGGTATTTTGACATTTAGCAAGAAGACAAAAATGATACTATTGAAATAGACCTGCCAGTCATATAAATAAAGAGTTGCCTCTTTTTTAAAATTCACTTTACATCCCAATCATTAATCTGATCCCTGTACCTGCTTACTCATTCCCTATCTAATCCCCCTCCTCTTCTCCTCTGAGAGAATGGAGGACCCCCTATAAATCCTCCCTACCCTGGCATATCAGGTTTCTGTAGGACAGGGCATGTCCTCTCCCACTGAGGCCAGAAAAGGCAACATAGGTAGAGGGATTTGATCCACAGACAGCCTCAGCTCCAATTGTTGAGGGAACCACATGAAGACCAAGCTGTAGGTCTGCTACAAATGTGGGGATGGAAGTAGACTTATACAGTTCTAAGATGTCCATATTTTCTAGAAAATAACAAAAGATTAAGTTAATAAAAGTATTCAGTTTAAAGAAGCATAATATAATCTCTAGAATAAACCCTAAAATAAGAGCAAAAACTATATCTAATACAGTCCCAAAAGAAAAATAAAATCTGTAAGAAAAATATCAGTTAACCTATGAAGAAGTAGTAAATCAGCAATGTAGGGGTCATCACTAAGTAATAGTAAAGTTATAGACCTAAATTATAGCATATCTATAAGTATAGTCATTTTAATGGTTAAAAAACAAAACCACACTATCTGTTAGAGATATGCTTAATTTATAAAGACACAAGTTAATGGGAACCATCCTGAGAGGTCAAAAAGTTAGATAATGAAAACAGTACACACGCAACAGCATAACTTGATGTATTGATTCTATAGAAATGGATTTCAATAAAAATATTAACCAAAATAAACTAGAAGATCTTAGAACCAGCCCAGCCATGAAACCTTAGATCCACAAATTGTTCTGCCTACAAGACGTGCAGGGGGCAGATGATAGAACATAATTTAAGGGAATGACCAATCAATGGCTGGTTTAGCTTGAGGCCCATGTCATGATAAGGAGCCCACCATGGACACTATTAATAATATTATGCTATACATGCAGACAGGAGTCTATCATAACTTTCATCTGAGAAGCTCCACCCAGCAAACAGATTTAGAAATCCACAGACAAACATGGAATCCTGTGTAGGAGGTGGGGGGAAGGATTGAAGGATCCAGAGAGGTCAAGGACACCACAAGAAAACCTACAGATCAACTAACTTGGACCCATAGGGGCTCATATAGAGTGAATTGCCAACCAAAGAGCATGCATAGGATAGACCTAGGCCCTCAGCACATATGTAAGAGTTGTGCAGCTTTGTCTTCATGTGGAATTCCTAAAGTGGGAGCAGGGGCTGTCTCTGACTACACTGCCTGTCTTTGAATTCCCTTCTCCTAGCTGAACTGCTTTTTCTAGCCTCAGTAGGAGATGCACATAGTTTTATTAGAAAAAGAAAAAGACTCACAGCAAAAGTGTGATGTATTTCATGATGATGTAATAGCAATCACGTTTATGCACTTGTTTACTGAGAGGGTTTTTTGTTTTATTTTGTTTTGTTTTTGTTTTGTATTTCCTTTTTGAGAGAGAGTACAGAAAGAAAGGAAGGAAGGAAGGAAGAAAGAAAGAGAAAAAGAGAAAACATGAAGTTGGGTGAGTAGGGAAATATGATCTGGGAAGAGTTGAGAGAAGAAAAAACCTTTATCAAAATATATTTTATAATTTTTATTAAATAATTTATTTTTATTATATATTTTCTTTATTTACATTTCAAATGATATCCCCTTTCCCAGTTTCCCATCCGAAAAAAAAAAAAAAACCTATTCCTTCCCCCCCCCCCCAGATTACCACCCCACCTTCCTCTTGCACTTCCTGGCCCTGGCATTCCCCTACACTGGGACATTGAGCCTTCATAGGACCAAGGGCATCTCTGCCCATTGATGACCGATTAGGCAATTCTCTGCTACATATGCAGCTGGAGCCATGAGTACCACCATGCGTTCTCTTTGGTTCGTGGTTTAGTCCCTGGGAATAATGCTTTCTTCTCTTTTTGAGATTATAACATAACAACTTTTATTCTCCCTTCCCTTTCATCCTCCAAATATTTTCCCACACTCCTCTTGGTTCCCTTTCAACTTTATGGCCACTTTTTATTGTTCTTACCTGCACATGTACATGTTTATGTATGTGTGTGTATATTACTAAATATAATGTGTTCAGTATGAATGGTTTGGCTGACCATTTGGTATTGGATAACCAGTTGTGTACTTTTTCTTGGGGAAGACTATTTGTTCTGTTGTCACATTCCTTAATTGTCTGTAGTTCTTTTTCTAGAGTTTAGGCCTCGTGTGTTTTCAGCTATCCACTTTGACATGTTTATTGTTGTCTTTGTTCATCTCACATTTGGGAAGTTATGTTGGCGAGATTGTATGGGTTTAGTTTCTGACAATACTAGAAGACATGACCCCACAGCAAATTCCCTGACCCCGTGTCTCTTAAAATCTTTCTATTTCTTCCACAATGTTCCCTGCGACTTGGGTGCAAAAATGTTTTTTAGATATATCACATTGGGAATGGGCTCCATAACTCTTCACTGAGATGAGCTGTAGTTTCCTGAAGTGGTTTCCTGTTGTAAAGAGCAGTTTCCTTGATAAGGGGTGAGGACTATGATTATCTTTGTGTACACAGATAAACGAGTATACTTAAGGATTATGCTCATTTACTAAATCGGTGGTTTTAGCTTCTCTCAGATCCACGACTTCACTATCTCTGAATGGTTGGCTAGGTTTCGAATACCAGGCATATTTTCCCTCTTGGTGAGTAGGTCTAGAGTCCAACTAGACAGCTTTCAGTTACTGCCAAACATATGTGTACCACTATTGTATCCTGAAGATTATTGTTCCATTCTAGTCATTGTTGTGATGTAGAGGAATCTGATTAATTTCCCTTTTTTGGAAGCATGCATAGTACTTTCTGCTAAAGTGAGAGTTATTCCTCAGAGAGGAGACATTCAAGTCAGTTCAAACTTAGCAGCCTCTGAGCCTCATTTCTAAAGTTTGTGATGATTTTAATAATGCAGATGTGCCTACTACCTTAATATATATCTTTGTATCTATCTCTTTACAAATTGTGTGTGTGTGTGTGTGTGTGTGTGTGTGTGTGTGTGTGTGTGTGGAGAGAAAGAGAGAGATGTAGAGAGGGAGGTATAAATTTGACAAAAAATATATACACATATATATTCACATCAGACAAAAATTTGACCCTCACCAATTGAGGAATAAGGCAAATTATATTGATGGTATAGAATATTTGAATAAATTAATAGCAATACTACACTTAGAAAAACAATTTAGTTGAAACTTCTAAATGACATAGCAGGAAGAATGAAATTCTAAGAAAATTAGAACATATTTCAACTGAATAATAATGGTAACAATAGAATCAGTGAAGCTATATGACATAGTTATATGTCTCAAATGTCACAAGGAGCATATAATGCAGTACTTACAGAAAAATTTGTAACTTTAGTTTCTTATAAAGTGGCTCCACCTCTGTGGGCATAGCAGAGCTGGCCCTGCTACTCGCCTGCTGTAAGATGGTATGGGTAACAGGGAGATGCTCTTCCCACCTCTTGAGTAGGCAGCACAGTAGAGCTAGCTCTCTGGTGGTGTGGCCTCCAATGAGCCAGCCGGAGAGCATGAGATCAGTAGAGCTGACTCTGTCCCTTCCAGCTGCAGCATTTGGGTGAGCTAGCAGAGTGCTGGAAAGCTTGCCCTGGTGGTGCTGGCATGGATGTGGGTGAGCTGAAAGGCTGACCAATGTAGCTTCCACCCAGGCTCAGATCCAGGGATTTGATTTAGCTCACTCCAAAATCTACCCCATTTATGAACTTCTGGAGCTCATGAAGGGACCATTCCTGCAGAATCAAAGCTGCAGGATCTGCGTGACCCAGCGCAACAACAGGATAGCTCAGAGAAGTCCAGTTGAGGATCCAGTATTGATGATGTAGCAGAAACCAGAAGCCTTGCACCAGATGAATGACTCATGGTAATGAACAAAAAGGTATATAGTATAGGACACACTGTGACACAAGACAGATTCCATAATGAGATGTGTTCTATGTCTGTCTGGTTGGTTTTTATCTGTTTGTTTTGGTTGTTTCTTATTTTGTTTTGGGAGTTAGGTTGCAAAGGCAGAGGGTGGATATGAAGAGATGGGGAGATGAGTGGGATTGGGGAGCATGATATGAAACTCAAAAAGAACCAACAAAAAGTTAGAAAAGTGTTCCACCTCAAAAATCTAGAAAAATAGAGCAAAATAATATGCAATGCTTTATAATGTATAATTTTTATTCCTTGGTTAAAATAAATAAAATAATATTATAATGGTTTATTACAAAAGCAGTATTTTGTAATTTTTTGAAATTAAAATATTTACATAGTTCTCCCCTTCCTCTTTGCTCATTCTAACCTCTCCCAGAAATCAATATATATTCACATAAAAGTATATGAATATATAATACTTTTATTGAATATATATTTAATAGTTATTTCTGGAACTTGAATATGGTGGGGGAAGAATCTAGCAGCAATATCTTTAAACTAAAAAGAAAAAGAAAAGTAAAAGTAAATGAATAATGAAATTAAAGCAAAACTTGAAGCTAGACCACCCAGCTCATATGCTTTATCATGGTACCCAACTCCACTACTGAAAAACCGAAGATGAAAGCAGACACCCATGAAGTGGAAAATTGACAAACACTAAAGAACATGAAGAATTTAAACCCTGAGAAAACAAAAGCACATTCTATTCACATGAATTGGAAACTTTATATTCTTCAAGTGTCAGTGATTGTCAGATTTACCTGTAGATGCAGTAAAACCTGAAAGAAAATCTTACTGTAATTTTAGGAGAAATTGATAACTGGACTCCATAAATGCAATCAGAATTTAAAGACCTGGAAAAGTAAAATAACCAGTTAAAAATAACAAAATAGTAAAATAGTAAAATAGCAGTTAAAAAAATAACCACAAACTTAGAAAGACTGCAAATTAGAAAGACATACTACTTTAAGGATTACTCTAAATCTACAACTGTTAACATTATGGTAATTGTCAGAACGATTTATGAATAAAAGTTCAGAAAAAGCTTCTCATCCTTAAAAGATTTTTATGCTACCCATTGTAGAAAGGAATTTTTTTTAAGAAATAGCAACAGAAGAGTTGGATATCCATATTGAAAAATAATGAAGCTCAGCCACTAGCATCATAAACAAACAATAGCAATGTGTCATTGGCATGAATGTAAAATAATATATATTGCACATTTGTTCAATTAAAAACAGCCTGGTAATATAAAAGAACAAACTACTGATTCACAAATCAGTATGGGAAATCTAAAACTTTTGTCAAATGAAAGAAACTTTTCACAAGAGAGTACATACTGCATGATTCCACTTACATGAACTTCTGCAGCAAGCAAAACTAATCTGCTGTGGAAAAGGATCAGCGCGTTGCCTCTAGTGGGAATGTGGGCAGGATGTGACTGAGAACTAGGCGTTAAGGGAGCTTCTTGAAGTCATGGTAATGCTCTGTATTTTAATAGAGATTTCAGTTACATGGGTGTAATCATTAATTAACATTGCATGCCTTGGTACATTTCACCTTGAAGTGTTTTCAGTAAAATAAAATGGTTGCACACATATGTATGTGTAGGCAAATATTCATACACATGAAAAATTAAAACAATAAATCTTTTATTTTAAGGAGATATGAGGGCTTGTAATCCAACCATATCTTGGCTATGCAGATAATATAAGTAGACAAGTAATTACTTTTTTATCTAAACTATATTTTATAAACACTACAGATTTATAAAGTTTATTTGGTATTTGGGAGGTTGTAGATATATGGGACATCTGGGTGATAGTGAGCCATATTTCTTTAGAGGAGCCCTGGAAATCCTTTCTTAAGAGCCAAGTATGAGCTGAGGTGTGAGTAATTATTATTTGGATCTAAAGCAATGATTCTCAACCTTCCTAATGGTGATATTCTTTAATATAGTCCCTCATGTGGTGATTCCCAACCATAAAATTAGTTTCATTGCTATTTCAAAACTGTAATTGTGCTATGAAGTATAAGGTGGATATCTGTTTTCCAATGGTCTTCTGTGACCCTTCTGAAAGGGTTCTTTGATTCCCAGAAAGATCTTGACCCATAGGTTGAAAACTGCTGTTCTAAAGGAAACCACAAGTGTCAGAACAAGAAGGATGTGAAAAATATGCATCAATTCTTAAATATCTACCATTAGTGCAAAAACATGGCTGTCTCTTCAAAAGGAATATGAGATAGTTTATTCTAGAGCTAAATATGAATGACTTTAGCCCAGGAACATGTATTCAACATTGCCAGGAATACTATTTTCCAATATGTTTCATGAAGTATATGCAGTAACAACAAAAGAAAATGGTAAGCAAAGGAATTTTTGAAAACACACTGCTGGGAAGTTATCTGGGTTGTAATAAAGTGTCTGCTATCTTCCTCAGATGCTATCTGATGACAACTTTGGCTTTTGAGTTGGTAGAAATTAGGGGTCTTTCCCATAGGATCTTTACTTGATAGTTAAAAAAATGTTAGCTCACACACAGAAGTGTGCAATGAATGGCAATTAAAAGTGTAAAAGAGAGTCAAGATAGTTTATTTCTGAACCTGCAACATTCCAGCTCTTCAAAAAGCCACAGAAGTTCTAACCAGTCAATCAGTCTTACAGAAGCTCTAACATGGATAGGGATTTTTTTCTAGAACTTTTAGTTTACACAACATAGTGACTTAAATAACAGTATCTGTGATCCACACTTTCATTTGAACATGCATCATGCCCATAGCAGTCCCTCAACTACATGTTTATGCCATAAATTATAAATTATGCCAAACCTAAGATATTTCTAAGTTTGAGAAGTAAAGACATTGATTGGCCTTATCTCTTAGGGAGGTGGAATTTTATACACTGAAGCCCAAGATTGGTTGGAAGACTCAAATCTTTAGGTCTAGAGAAAGACTTTAAGATCCCCAACCATCAGACTGAGCTGGGGACCCTGGTGGGGGAGGTGGAGGAAGGACTGGAGGAGCAGAGTGGGATGGCAACCCCATAGGAAGAACAATGTCAGCTAGCTGGACCACCCATGGCTTCTAGGGAATAAACCACTAACCAAGCATTATAGAGGGAGGGTTCCATGGCTCCAGATACACATGTAACAGAGGATGGCCTTGTCTGACATCAGTGGGAGGGGAAAGCCTTGGTTCTGTGGAAGTTTGATGCCCCAGAGTAGGGGAATGCTGGAGCAATGGGGCAGGAGAGAGTGGGGGAGTGGGGGAGCTCCCTCAAGAGGCAAAGGGGAATGGGGAGAGGGCAAATGTGGGATTAGGAGGTTGTAAAGGGGTAGCCAGGAAGTAGGGGAGGTTGTGAAGGGGTAGCCAGGAAGTAGGCTATCAGTTGAGATATACACGTATGGAAAGAAAAAGAAAAAAGAAAAAAGAAAGAAAAAAATTCCCAACCATAAAGATATGTATGACAGTGGAATGGTCAGGTCAACTGGAATCAATGTCTATCATGGCTGGAGAGAGAGTGTAGGGATATAGAGAACAAAAAAGGTAGGAGAGTGTTAAGTAATAGATCTAGTCAGGCAACTTTCCAATTAGTAGAAATCAGAGAGATCAGAAAAAAAAAAAAAGATTTGATGATGGTTTAAAATACAGTCAACTATCTCTGCTTTGCTTCCTACTTCCTGCTGTGTGTGGGTGGAGCTGAGCTCATAGGTGTTGATTGGCAAAAGGAGGGCTTGAAAAGGCTGGAGATGTACTGTGTCTTTACAGAAGGGGGTGGCCAATGTTAAGTTTTACCTTTTCATTAACTTCAGCTCATCAACAGAAGTAGCCACATATGGTCAGCTGAGAGAAACAGGTAGGGAACAGATACAATCCACCTCTATTTCCAACTCACGATAATGAGCTCCACTACATTCTAATTACTGACTTCTGCCTGGAGGAACATCTTGGCTTTTCCAATTAACAATAATTGAATATGTTATTGTTGATTCTTTGTTCTTTTTCTTTGAGCTCATCCAATTATTGTGTATGGTTTTCGTTTTCTTGGCTCTGAAAATTGCTTCCATAATTTTTTTCTTTAGGAGATTTTTCTTAGATCTCATCCTAATTACAAAGGATTTCCAGTTGTATTTTTAAGTCCTAGTTAAATTCGTTGTATTGTGGCACTTATTAAAACGTTGCTAAAGTATCATCTATTATTTGCCCAAGAATGGAAGTTACAAAATAGTGTTCTGAATTTTTAAACAAATCATTTTCATCTCTTTAAACTATTACCAGTACAAGACATATACAATTTAAAGTAAATTACATCTTCTTTGCAAACCAATGGCTTCAAAAATAATTTCCTTTGCTGATTAATCAATCCAAAAGCCATTCTGTCCTTTCTGCATTTCACATGATGGTGCTCAATCCACATAAGCAACTCAGCAATTTCTGCTTGTTTGTGAAATATTTTGTAAAGAAACCAATCACAACTATAGTTTTTCCAAGATAGCTCTATTTTTACTAAGTAACAAGAAAATGGCACATATTATAACTAGTAATCCACAGTTGTCATCTATATCACATAGTTTGCTTTATTGTAAACTTTTATAGTTTCCAACTGTTAAGTGTAAATATTTTCTCCTTTTCTTTTCCCCCTTTCACATTTCTCTACCCTCTTCTTCCACCTTCACTCTCCTCCTTCCTCTCCTTCTCTTCCTCTTATTATTCCTTACAGGGCCTTTCTCATAGCTTAGGTTGGCCTTGAATTCATGAGCCCCCTTTCTTCTCCAAAGTACTAGCATTACATGTCTGTACCATAACATCCTGTTAAACATGAAATAACTCTTGACAGAAAGGGTATATTATACCTTTATTTGACTTATAATGTCAAATAACTTGGAGAAAAGTATTCCAATGTCAGAGGACTAATATATTTCAGTGTCATTCTCTCCTCAATGTACTGGCTACATTTGTGCTATTTGAGCAACCTTGAGTACAATATTAAGTAAAAGAAAACTTTAGGATTTCATCGCTCATCTACAACTTCCTTGAAACCATGCTTTTGCCAGACTTTGGACTCTCAGACAGGTTGGCCAATTGGCTGATAGGAAGAAATAGTATACAACAGACACGTTTGTAGCTATTTTCCAGCCTCATTCAAAAAATTTCTATATCCTAAAGGTCAAAGTACAATTCTTAAGACTACTCTTTTAATAGATTCCCTCAATAATTTATTAAAAATAATTTTTATTGCCAGGTGTAGTGCTGCATGCCTTTCATCCTAGTACTTGGGAGGCAGAGGAAAGTGGATTTCTGTGAGTTCAAGCCAAGGCTGGTCTACAAACAGAGTTCCAGAATAGTTAGAGTTATATAGGGTTATGTCTCAAAAATAATTTTTATTAAACTTGTTGTTTTTTGATAATCCTGTACCAAAATGTGTGTACACACACATATGCACACACACACATTTTTAAATTGCCCTTATGCCTTCATCTTCCTTTATCTCCCCCCTATACCTTTCAAGTACCCCTTCCTCCTTACAATTTCTTTTCCCACATCCATGTTCAATATTTGATCCACTAAGTTTAACCAGGGCCACTGAAGCCTGATTAATTTATCAAAGACTACGCAAATGAAGATGTTTGCCTAGAATCTAGCCAATAGTTCACCAGGGACAAGTGGGTATCTGTGAGTCTTTTTCTGATTCATGATTGACCATTGACATGCCAAGTCTTGTGCAGGCAGTGATACCTTCAATGAGATCATGCTTTCAATGGCAGTAATTTACTCAGAAGATGGTATTTTTCAACCCTCTTCTTAGTCCTCTAGCTCTTACAGTTCTTCTCTGTCCTTTTCTCTGATGATCTCTGAGCCTAGTTTAAATATTTATATGCACTGTTTAGGAATGAATGCTGAACTATGATTTGTTGTCTGCATTTCTGCCAACTATTATTCTTGGGATTCACTCCTATTTCTTGAAAAGAGACATTTCTAATAAGGCCGAGAGTAACATTTACCTAAAGATATAAATGTAAATATTTAGAATATAGTTTGATGCTATATCAATTTGCCTATACATGAATAGTTAGCTTCCCACTCCAGGCCCACGTCCTCTTTATACATGAGCTTTTGAAGGGATTTACAGGCACGAATTTACTAGGCATAAATTACCTTCTGTGGATAGGGTTTGAATTTCCCACAGAAATCAGTTAAACAGATATGCCATTAGTGCACCAGTAGGCACATCTGCCTTATCAGGTTCATATTATAGTTCATAAGGTTCACAGGTGAACTAAACCATAGGATGACCTTTCCCCTCCAGCAGCCTGCATAGAAATTTCTGGCACAATCAAAGATAGCACAATGGGGAGGAAACTTTTATCTCAGTGCCTGCTCAATTTCACTTTATCTTACAACAGAAATATATAATATTTTAAGCGGTGAAATCTTATCAGGGAGTTCTGGTGGGAATATAAAAGGGATGGCAAGAGCCTCAGGGTTCTCCTTGAAGAGCAACTCTTACAAAGGTATTCCACAGATGGCTCTGGGATTTCAATAACCCACGTACTTTAGGAATAGCATGATTCACCCATGAATGATATCTCTATTGAGAAATATTCTTTACAACTTTTACTTTATTGATTTATTTATTGAATTTGACATCTAATGAAAAAATTGGAAGTTTAAACCATTCATTATGTAAGGAAAACTCATTTAATTAGGTGGTATACTTTTTCAGAAGGTATGCATGTTGAGAAATCTGAAGTTTAGCTGCACACCCTTCTGAAAAGATTCAATACTTTTACTTACTGCAATAAATATTGCTTTGTACAAAAAAGTCATTACTAATGTACCTATGAATATTCTTCTTTCATTCAAATTTTCCAAGTAGCTCTTGAGTTCATTTGTGCTTTTGTAAGAAAATACACTTCCACTGTTGGCCTAACTTCAGTGTAAACTATGTAATTTTAGTTTACAAATAATAGAACAATTTAAAAAGGTCTCTTTCTCTTTTACTTATGTATGTATGTATGTATGTATGTATGTATGTATGTACATTCTTGTATGTGTTTATGGGTATATGCTTGTGTGTTCATGTGTATGTGCACACACAAAGATACATTTAAATGTGCACTCATTCATGTCATTGTATATATGCAGGGGTCTGAGGATAATATGTGACAGTTTGCTCTTTCACTTTACCTTTTGTGTTCTGGAAATCGAGCCTAAGTCATCAGACTTGGTGGCAAGTGCTTTTCTCATTGAGCCATTTTGTTCAATCTAGAATGAATTCTGAACTCCTACTTGGAAGAACTACTACTTCATTTGATCATATTGTTTAATGGCCATCCTTGTATCTCTAAGGCTTTGACTTATTTCTTATAACGATGATTGTGCACCATCTTTTTTTCTGGTCTTTGAGGATGTATATGCAAACTTAGAGGATGACAACCATATGATGACCAAGGAAGTTCATACCTTGAACATCATACACATTTACAAATTGAGTGTGAATTTTCCCAGGGAGAAATTCTTAAATCAAAATGAATAAGATTTAAAATCTTGATGGATACAACATACATTTTTTTTAAAAATAGACATGTCCATGCTAAATATTCTGGGACGTGACTACCTTGTTTGTAACACTTTCCTTCCACAATTACTTCTTGTTATTCTCAGATGTCCAAAGTATAGTTCTTTGGTGATGTATAATGTATTTATTTCTTGTTGTTTGTTTGAAGCAGGCTCTTGATTGGTAGACCTGGGCACCCTGGGACTCTTGAGATTGCACTGATTTTTCTGTCCTTCATTCCTTCCTAAGTGCTACTTGGAGTGTACACATAAAACATTACACTCATCCATACTAATTTCTTTCTTTTCTTCACTCTAAGAGGTATTTCATGTATTTCTACCATTTCAGACAAAATAAAATCATGGTCTCATTTTAATCAATGAAAATTATGTTTCTATATCTGTGTGACCTTAAACAGTTCCTTTCTAATTCAGTATGCTAAATGCTAAACAAAGTGATCTCAGAATTCCTTTTCAGGTTCTCATGCCTAGGATTTATTACTATGTGGATAAATGTATCGCTTTAACCCAGGGAATCAATTTTCTTAAATATCTTCACCATTCAATAACTATTTATTCAATGCTTACTAGGTATAAAAATTCCATTCCAAAAGATGAAAATAGGAGCAGGATAAAGCTTTTATTCTGTTAGTAATAGATAATATTATTCATTGGCAAAAATTGTGATATCTGGGTATTTTTCAAGTCAGAGAAGAGTAACCATGGCAACATAGGTTAAATTGACTATTGTTCTATAGTAAACTGTCAAGTCTTTACAAACTCCTTCACTACAGCAATGATACTGAAGCACAAAAGCTGTGATTCATTTCTTAGTTAAAATAAATATAGTACATTAAGTAATTTGAATGGACTATTGAAAAAATTTCTGTAACAGATTGTATAAGGATTGAAATGAATCTGAATTGCAACAACAAAATAAGATTATTATTTCTGTGTGCCATTTTGTTCACATCACTTAAATTCAGTAGTCAGAGATCTTGCAAAATGTGATAATCAAGAATGGATTCATATTGTAAGTGTGTATTATGAATAGAAGGGACATCTGGCCAATTTCTCAAGTGATTAAAATCAAGACATATTTTTTAAAAAATTCTAACATTAATATTATAAAAATGATGGACAGGAGGACTCATGATATGTGTGGAAATGGCAAATAAACAATGTGAACAATTCTTTTCAAGAACCACTTGTAGAAATAGCTTGAGATTCGAGATGGAGTGGTTTACATATGAACTAATTATTTATTCATTTTGTGTTAACTTCTACTTGTCTTATAGCAACTTTTTTTTCATGACAAATTTTACTTCCAAGATGAAGTTAAACTTGAAGTGTAAGAGTTCATTCTTTAGTATGACATATTATAAGCAGTGCTAACAAAAACTCAAATCCCCAATCCTTCTTTAGTCATTCTCACTTTCAACTCCATTTTTACCAAGAAGACTCAAGATTAAAACCATCTTTGTTGAGTTCCCTCAAAGTCGTCCTGGCGACTTCTGGTCAGCCAGTATCTTTCTTCTTTAATTTCTATGAAATAACTATTCATCCCTGATATTTAATCTAATTAATCCTTAACACCCCTTTGATGAAAGGATTCTCTTCAGGATCTTTCATCCAAGCATCTTTAACCTACATTTGAACTTCCACCTCTTCTTTCCTTTAGGCTTCAGATTAGGCTTTAA
Organism: Montemys delectorum; assembly: GCA_019843815.1. Lineage (NCBI taxonomy): Eukaryota > Metazoa > Chordata > Mammalia > Rodentia > Muridae > Montemys > Montemys delectorum. The sequence continues at coordinate 4,123 of JADRCD010067444.1, read as the reverse complement.
CAACTGCTCAGTTAGTATTTACAGGAACACATTTCAGACTCTTTAAACAAAAGGGTTTTGTAGTAACAATTGCCACTGATTGTAACTCCTATCCAAAATAACATGTTTCCCAATTCCTGAGTTGTGTTAGAAAGATCTACTACTCTGTATCATCTTAAACTAGCTGTTGAACCATTCTTCTTAGTACAGTTGGAACCATTCATCTCCTACATTGATATATTAAAATACTTATGTATGTTCTCTATTGGTTGTTATATTATTTTAATCTAAACTCTCATTCTTTCTTTGCTAATATCACAGCAAAGGCCTCACAACTCATTTGATTCCATTCTCGTTATCTCCAGTTCATCATTCATATTACCTCTAAGCAGACCTCATTATTAAAGTAAATACTTATTTACTTGTGTGTGTGTGTGTGTGTGTGTGTGTGTGTGCGCGCGCGCGTGCATTTATTTTGATGCCATATAGCATGCCAATAGCTGTAGGAGTCAGAAAAGAATTTGTGTAATTCCATCACATGTGGACTTAAGGACATTATCAAATTCAGGTCATCAGACTTGGTAGAAAGCAAGACACTTCTCAACCCTAAGGTGATCTGTCTCCTCTCTGTCTTTCTGTCTTTCTCTCCTTCTCCTTTCCTCTCTCCCTCCCTTGTCTGTCTCTCTGTGTGTCTCCGTATCTCTACCTATCTCTCTTCCCTACTCTTTCAATTTTAATTTCTTTTTATTAGATATTTTTGTTATTTACATGTCATATGACATCTCCTTTCTCAGTTTCCCCTCCAAGAAAAATAAAATAAAATTAAATTAAATTAAAACAAAAAACAAAACAAAACAACAACAACAACAACAACAACAACAACAAAACCCTGGTTCTCTCCCCCTTCCCCCTGCTCACCAACCCACCCTCTCCTGCTTCCTGGCCCTGGCATTCACCTACACTGGGGCATAGAACCTTCACAGGACCAAGGGCCTCTCTTCCCACTGATGACCAACTAGGACCTCTTCTACTATACATATGCAGCTAGAGCCATGAGTCCCACCATGTGTACTCTTTGGTTGGTGGTTTAATCCCTGGGAGCTCTGAGGGTACTAGTTAGTTCCTATTGTTGTTCGTCCTAAGGGGCTGCAAACCCTTCAGCTCCTTGGGTCCTTTCTCTAGCTCCTTCATTGAAGAAGGAAGACCAAAGTGTGGATACTTCATTCCCTCTTAAAACACCCATGGAAGGCATTACAGAGACAAACTATGGAGCTGAGACTGAAGGAAAGACAATCCCGAGACTGTTCCACCTGGGAATCCCTCCCATATTCAATCATCAAATCTAGACATTGTTGTGGATGCCAGCAAGTGCTGACTGACAGGAGCCTGATATAGCTGTCTCCTGAGAGGCTCTGACAGTGCCTGACTAATACAGAAGTAGAGGTTCACAGCCATCAATTTCAATTTCTAATGATTTGAATATTTAAGTCATTCCTTGAAAAGTCTGTGCATGTGTACAATGTATCTTCATATCTAGCCTCATTAAGATTTTCCACTCTCTGAATGTCCCCACAGCATCCCATTCCCCCTATTTCATGTCTTTTATGTCACTAAGTCAAATTAGTGCTGCCGGTATGATCATGGGTTAGTGCAGCTTATAATGGCTACACCTAAACCCATTTGTAGTTTAGAACTCTAATACCATGTACGAACTTCAATCCTTTTTCTCAATCCAGAGAAATATACTTGAACTAATTAGCATATGACTGCATCTTAAGCCACATAGGTTGTTTTTTCCTATAAATCTTGCTCCTTGAATATACTTAACTCTTTCTTTTTAGAAATGACTCTAGTCATTTCTCACTTGATAATACTTGTCCCAGTTAAGTATAACCTTCTTCTCATGTCTATCAAAATTCAATGACAGTTTAAATTTCAGGTCCACCAAGAAGACTTTTAAATCAGTTTAGTTATCAAACAAAGCAATAGATTTCATTATGGCATTTTCATATAAATATCTTGTTGTATTGTGTATTTCTTCTTCTACTCCATTGTTAAATTTATTGTTCTGGTAATTTTACTTAATGGAATATTATAAAGTAAGTATAATGATTATTTGAATATCAGGGGTAATTTTCAGTTAACTCTATGGAAATGTTCAGTAAGTAATAAGTTGATAAAACATTATGAAGTTTTCTTTTGATAACAGGTTCTGTGACAAGTTCAAACACCCATTCATTCCCACTTGAGTTAAATGGATACCATGTGTGCTGGTATTCTAAACTTGCTTTTATGTTTAACCTAATTATCTAAGTTCATGTGAAATGGCTTCAGAACTATTTTCTACACAAATTGCCAATGATAAAGTCCTAAACAGAGAATCAGTAAATTTTCTTAAAATTCACATTCACCATTCATCTAACTCTGTATCATCCATCTTGCGTTGGTCTTCTATTGCAGATCTTAATCTTGCTTTGGCCCTGGTGGATTCTGCCTATTACTCTAACTCCTATCTGCAATGATTAGATTAATTTGGATATTTATCTGGTTTCAATTGTGCCATCACTCCCTGGATAGTGTTATTCAGTACCATGAAGACCAAAGACAAGATCCATGCATTATTGGAATTACAGGTCAGATACAACATCTTTAGCATGTAGAAGAACAGAGGTAAAAGAGTCTGCAAGATCTAATTAATATTTCATAGTCTCAAAACCAAATTCCAGTGTCAAAATTTTTTTAAAACTCAGAAATCATTACAAAAAGATTGTAATAGTTATATTAATGACACTTTAAACAGAAGCAATGGTTTCAAAGAGATGTCTAAAAATGGTGATGATAACCGTGGGGGAAGTTACATCACTTCTATGTATAATTTTTGACAAGTTATTGGGATGTTATAAGAACTAAATATAAAAGAAATAAAAGCACCTGTCAAACAAAGGGAAATAATCTTCACAGATACCACGACAATAAATAGTCACATTTTAAAAGAATGAAATCTCTGACAATTTGAAGTAACTAATTTCCCAAAGCAATTTCTAATTTCCTGCAGCTCTTAGAATGCCTCAGCAGAGTTTATTGTCCATTCTAACTGACTAGTGCCATCATTCACTTAAAATCTTGCCTATCAAGCTATCACTGTTATTTCTTACATGCAAAAATAGCTGCCTTTATATTTCATGTCTTCTTTTCAATATCCAGACTAATACAGTACAGTGACATGAATAATGGCCAATCTGCCATGCCATGTGCCGTACCTCATAGCATGATTCATTGATACAGTTTTTTGGTAGTGTGATGCCTCTTGATTTGAAGTTCTGGAGGTCTATGGTTCCTTCTATATTAACTTTGAACATACCCTGTCAAGATTCTAATGCACTGTGCCTTCGGGCTGAAGAATGATCTTATTTTGAAGAACAAGGACTCCAGAATTCAGCATAGAGCTGTTGTTTTCACACTGATGTCATCCCTTTCTTTGTATTCATGTCCTTCTTTATAACAGAAATAACGGTCAGCTGACAATGTAAACAAGGATTTATTTTACAAAAATATTCCATTTTGTTTTCTTCCTTCCTTCCTTCTTTCCTTCCTTCCTTCCTTCTTTTCCTTCTTTCTTTCTCTCTTTCTTTTTCTGTAGAGCAATTGTTTTAATGAAGAGGCTATCACTTGTGGTATCACTGAGGGCAATTATAACCCTCTCTACTTCCCCCAAAATTTCTAAGAGAGTCTTTCTTCATAATTGAGAGACATTCTTTTTGCTTTGGGGATATTAATGCGTTTCACAACCTTATGTATTAAAAGACATGAATGTATAGAAGAGCCCGTACTACTTTTAACTGTGATAATGACCAATTTAACATAATATAACAACCTGACCAAACATTGACCTAAAACATCATGTTAAGACAGATGATACCCAGATCTGCCATCACCATTCAAATTGCTGGAATTTAAAAGCTCTGTATGATGGCAGTGAGGCCCAGAGCTGTTTAAAGATGGCATGTACCACACAATTGGGGTGGGGGAGAAGGGGAGTTATTTTTTCATCTCAGATTCAAACAGCTGCTGAATTTATACCCTGGGACAATGGAGCAAGCAGTTTTATGGGATATGGTTGACATTTCAACAGATTGAAATATAT
>JADRCD010067442.1:0-13923 GCA_019843815.1 Montemys delectorum | reverse complement strand
GTAAAGACATTTAAGGGTTACATGAACACACGATAAAGGCAAGGCCAGGTTGTATGTTTTGATTAATTTCACTCCTCCCTCTAAATCCCCTAGAAATGATGAAATACAGTTCCTTTGGTATTGCTACAGTTCTGATTAACTATCTTAAATGGCTTGTCAGTTGAAATTTGAACCTCTGGAAACTACTGTCTTACAATCCCACTATCCTTTCTCAAAACCAAGTGCTTTAAATATATGTGAGAGGAAAAAAGAGCAGCCGGGTTTTGAGAATCTGAAAATCTGTCTCCTCCAAATGTTTCATTTTTAACGACATGATCTTACAGACTTTTATTTCTTCAAAACCTATGCCAGTCTAATTTTCCAGCCTATCAGATTAAGCTGTTTTTCATTTGTTGTAAACGATTTCCCACAATATCCTTATTTGATCTGCCAACGTGTACAATCTATGGGCCTTAAGGGGAATTGGGAAGGCAAGTTCTACTGTTCAAAAACCCCTTGTGTGTTGGCCACAGCATAATTGTATTTCTGCTTTACACCTATATCATGGTTGGGTAAACAAAGTTATACCCAATGGTGAATGAGTAATCCTTTTCTGTAGTATCAATTTCGAGAGCTTTGGCCCCATGAAATGAAATATCTGTTAGTGTGTTTACCATTACCAGTCCAACTCATAAGATTGTATTGATTAAATTTTTGTACTGCAAAAATACCATTTTAAACCAGGGTGAAATCAATATGGGTGTGTATTTTTATATACAAATTGGATTGAGCTCAAAAAGAATATTCTTTGTTGGAAAAAAAAATAAATCTGGGAAGAAAATCTGATAAAGAAGGGAAAGAGTTTAGCCTTCCTGGTGCTTCAGTATTTTTCCCCCTGGCTGTTAATCAGAGCCCAGCCCTCACTGTCTGAGTGGAGATTTCTTTTCTGCTCCAAGCAGATCAATGTTTGCACAAATTAGGACGTCAGATAACATCATCAGTGTGCAAATGCCTTCTTCAGATTGAAATGACACAATAGCATCCCTTTCAGCTCTTTGGGAAGCAGCACAAAACAGCCAGTGAGGCTCCTGAAGGCTGTGTGCTTTACTGTAAAGCACGGAAGCTCTTTTTCCTGGAGCACTTAATGCTTCAGAAACATCCCACCAGATGGGGTAGGATTATTTCCAGAAAGCAATTAAGGCAGTTACTGGAGCGATGGTAAGGCATTGCTGTGAGTAAGCAAATAGCAAAGTTGTAGCCCCTCGACTTGTACTAGTTTTATTTGCTCTGGTTAAAGCTGAAGTTTAGAGATAATGAATATAGCTTATGAAAGCTGAAAAGTGATTTATATTAACTCTGAATATGGAATTCCCATGCATGAGGAAGACCAAAGCTTTGCTCCCAAAATAATTGTACAAGCACTTGTCTAAAACTAAAGACAGTATTCTCTGGCTTCCTTATAATCCTAACAAAAGCACATTAGTATAAAGTCTCAGAGCACCTGTTACAGAGTACCTCACACAGAATGTACTCACCCAGTGTTACTTTGCTGTTCCTTCCTATGGTCTTTCTTCTCCATCTCAGAAAATGCAACTCCATTCCCCTACTTGTTTGGGCCAAAACCCAGAGTTGTCATTATCTTTCATGCCTACTTCTGATCAGTGAACAAATCAAACTGACTGCATCTTCAAAGTATGTCCAGAACCTGATAACAGGCTCTACTGGTTTCCTCCCAATCACTGTCTCCCAGCACCTTTTGATTTCATTATCATTGCAATAACCCATAATCTAGTGGCTGAGTTGCTTTGTCTTTGTTGCTCTTTGTTTGGTTTGATTTTCTTGTTCTCCTGGAGTCTTTCAACACAACAGCAAAAGTGATCCTTTGAAAATCAGATAATGTCACTTCTGTGTTCAAAGTGGCTCTGTGGTTTTCTCATTTCCCTCAGAGTAAAAGATGGCATCCCCACCATGTTCCACAAGGCCCTCCCTAAGAGCCCTCTCACAAACAATTCCCTATTCCTGTCACCATGTCTTATGCATCTGCTCTAGCTACAAACTCTTGACTCCTTTTTTATTGTTTTTAAATGCTAATAGCCTCTCAGTTCAGAACCTTTCAGGGGCTTCAGTAAGCCCCTGCTTTCCTCTCAAATCTCTGCTTTGCCTTTCATATATTTTTGTGTCAAATATCTATTATCAGAAAGGTTTTCTTTTCTAACCACTAATGCAAAACAGCATCTTGCTAGTCTCTATAACCAATCATTCTAATTTTCCTTCTAAAATTATTGCCAACAAAAGAGTCTGAGTTTATGCATTATTCCCTAATACAGATAGAATATAAATTTCTCTTAAGAGACTACCACTGTATCTTCAGTGATGGAACTATATCTAGAACACAATAGGTTCCACATCCAATTTGTCTTAAATAAATCTACAAGTATTTTTATTGAATGCCCAAGATTTTGTCTCATACCCTGTTGTTTCCTCCATCCTGCTTCTTCCTTCATTTTTTTTTTATTTTTGAGATTATAATATAATGACATCATTTCTTCCTTCTTTTCCTCCAAATCCTCCAACATATCTCTCTTTCTTCACTTTCAAATTCATAGCCTCTATTTTTGTTGGTTGTTGTTACATGTGTATATGTATATACATATGTATCTCTAAATAGACTGCTCAGTCTGCATAATGTAAATTGTATGTGTGTCTCCTGTTGTGGTGCACAGTCCCAACAGGCACATCTACAAATCAGCTTCCTCAGATTAGAACCAAGAAACATTGTGGAAGATGGGGCAAGAAGATTGGATGAGCAAAAGGATAAGGAGATTTTTCTGTAAGAATGTGTTTTCTAGTAATGTCAGAATCTATACATGTAAAATCTCATCAAGATACTGCCTAAACTTGACTTAAAGAAAAATTTACAAAAATTATTTATTAAACATCTGTTACTGGCTGTTTCTATGTGACCTGTACATCTGTCTTAAATTTTTATTCATTGTATGGGGGGGGGGTTTGCCTACATGTGAATCTGTGCACCATTTGCATGCCTAGTGCCCATGTAGACCAGGCAGAAGGTGTCAGATACCCTAGGCCTGAAGTCATAGACCTTTGTGCTTGAATGCTGGGTGTTAACTCTGGGTCCTTTGGAAGAGCAATGAGTGTTTTTAAATGCTAAGCCATCTCTTAATAAACAAGAACTATGCTTCTCTTTTATTAAACAAGAACTCAGTGAGATATATATTCTCTCTGTGTTGATAAATGAATAAGTTGCATCTTAAAAGTGTATCATTTCTTCAAGATGGCACAAATAGAATCAGAGCTATGCTCTAACCCCTAGACTTACTGTACTCTTCCAACACTGGAATTTTCTTCAATTGATCTACTTTTCTTTTTCCTCTCTGTTACTCTGCATGCAGCAGATGGGTCATTGATAAAATACAGAAATACTGGGTCCAGACAAACTCTTAAGACTTACTAATTATGTTGCTTCCTCCCCCTACACTCACACTTTTTGCATTGCATTTCTAAAATAGCTCAGCAATCTTAATACTCACCAACTGCCATATGAGTGTAAGCAGCAAAATGAAAACTAGAAACTTCTTTCTACTTCTTTGTAGCTCTCTAGTCACCAAGATAACCTTGGGTTACTGAAAAAGATTTTAGATTAAGAGGGTGGCAAAGGTTATTTATTAATGAAGAGAAAAGAAATAAAAGAGTAGCTATTCTTTGTGATTTTTAAAGAATCACAAAATGAAAATTATTCAAACTATTGTTAGAAGAAAAATCCTCACGCCATTTCCCCATTTTGACTTAATAGACCTGGCTTGGGACCCAAGATTTTATATCAGGAAGCCTGTGGGCCCTACTTTGCAAACCTCTGTATCATCCAAACACACTAGGTTTTGATTAATAGCATGAGGTTTTGTTGTGAAGGTGCCAGAGACATTATTTTAAAGGAGAAAAACATCATGTCACTTTACTTAAAAAGCTTGGAGAAAATTGGATTTTCATTTAGACCCTGAAAATCATTTGGAATGCCTTGCAAAGTTCACAATTTAATATACCCAGCTGCAGTAAGAGTTCAACTTCTCAAGTCAGCAGAAGCAACACATGATGAGAAAAAGTCAGCCTCACTTGATATATGATGACCAAAATATGTATGCTAATTAAAAGCTTCACACTTAATGGGAACAATGCATTTATTAATGATGCATGGCATTGGCATTGCAGTGAAACAATAGATCATGGTCTATATCATCCAATGCATGGCATTACAATAAATACCCTAAGGATTAATAATGTTTCATTATGGAAAATGTCAAGTTTAAAATCATTGTTAGGTTACTGAGCAAGTAGCATCAGCCCTCAGACCCTGAAAATACAGACAATGCTAAAAAACAAACAAACAAACAAACAAACAAAAAACAGTGCTGAAAATGAAACTAGCAAAGCAGGTCCAGAAGTATAGGAATGTTGCTTTCAATAGGGGGGGAGTAGGAGGAGGAAATACTAGCGATTAGAGCATGAAATTTACTCCCAAAGTTGCCCTACTATGTTCTTGGCCCATTACTCCATGTGTAACACATCTTGTATCACACCTGGAGTTAGTGGAGAAACTGGATCAAAGGAGAAAAAAAGAAGAATTTTTGTCTGTTATTTTAATGGTAAAACTTTCTGCTGGAGCTAGCATAATACTAAACACATACAGAGCCACCTAGTCAAGAGTATTAAAATGTGCCCCTTTTATCATTGCTAAAACAAAAGCCCATCTACTATAGTGAAAGTGGTATTGAACTTTAGAGAACACTTTAAGAACATATATTCTAGATATTAAACTCCAATTTTCTAAAATACAGCCTCCTTTTGGCAGCACTCAAATTGATTTTTCTAAGAAAATTTGGAGTCTGACACTTTGACTTCACAACAATCTTTGGTGCTTTGTCCTTGGGACATTTTTTAATAGTCCCATGTATGAGATGCATACTATTGGTCTTAAGTGATAATGTGTTTTTCTCTAGACCTTCAGAAACAGAAAATACATGAGAGGAATAGTGAAAATAAATAACCTGCCAGCCAGAGTATTCAGTGTTTTCACAGATGTCACCTATTAAAAGGAACCTTCCTAAATAGCTATCTCATTTGACAGTTTTGAAAACACAGTTACATGTTTGACAGATTGGGAAGTAACATTAAAATATTCCTACAAGTCCATACAACTGTACATGGAATAATTGTATATTCAAATCTTTTTATATCTGCATTATTTTCTCATTGCTATAACAAAAAATCTGCAAAATCAGCAGTCTAGAGAGGACATCCATCATGGTAGCGAAAGCATAGTATCAAATGAAATGAAATTGAAGGTGTCTCTCTTGAAGAGCTCCTTATGAATGGTTGAGCAATACAAATGTCACGCAGAGTGAAGCACATTCATTTACGAAAAAGAATTTGCTCATTTTGTTTGAGTGGTACTATATTATGGTGATTTTTTTTCTATAAAAGAACTAAATTTACAGTAGAATTTTGTAGAAAGATATTTGACTGTATACATAGTCAAATTTAAAAGGGTGAATTGTCATACTCTGGTAAGAAGAAAAAAAATAGTTCATAAGGTGTAATAGATTAAGTATCCTCTACACATAGTATAAGCAATTAGCTGAAATGTTATGAAGAAACCATCATGTTTCTCTTAGAGTAGCATCACAAGTTACAGCATTAGGTGAAGTACCACACACATTAATTTTACCCAATGCTAGTCACTCGAAGAGACAAGACATGAGTGAAAAGGTTTCACTAGTTTGATAGAGTAAATAAAGGATGGGGGAAGGGAGAAAAGAGTCAGCATACATTGCACAAATGTATGACATCATGAAATGACAGAATTAAGAAATAAGGAAACAGAATGCTGTCCTGTTGTGATCTATGCTCATACTTGTCATACAGAAATAAACTGTAAATTTAGACTCAAGCTAAAAGCAAAATCCCCTTGACTGACTAGCCAATCAGATTTATTCAATACATAAGGGCTTTCCATGACTTTTCCATACTCCTGAGATGTGAAAAGCATGGACTTTGGAGGTAGTAGGCTCTGTAGATACAAACCCTTTGGAGGTAAGATATGTGGATTCAAATCCCTGTTCATATTGCCTTCTATGAACTGTTAAGCAATTTGTTGAACATTGATATCTTCTGTAAATTAAGGTTCATAGTAATACTTCTAACAGAGCCGTTGTTAAGACTAGGAACAGAAACTCTTTTACATTGCGGAGTATAGATCTTACTGTATACAATTCTCAGGAAATATTAGCCATGCCCACTGTCATTAATGCTCAATGTCCAAAAACTTACAGGCCCAGAATTTAACATACCTTATTGCTTAGGCCAGTGGATCCACCAAATGTATAAATTGTGTGGTTTAGAATATCTGATTTCTAGAGTACCATAACAAATTCTGCCAAAATGAGTGGCTTAACATCATAGAAAATTTTCTCAATCCCTATTCTCCACATTAAAAGTCTAAAAGAGATGGTCTAGAACCATTCTCCTAGTGGGCGTCCTAAGAGGAAAATACAGCAGCAAAGACGGCTGGTGCTTTTCCATGTCTTGGAACTATTTGACTCTAGTTTTCATGGGGCTTTTTCTACTTTCTTCTCTAATTATTGGATTTAATATGTATTAAGTTATTGAAAGATAATCTCATCTCAAGATGTTAAACTTATATCTTCAAAGACTATTATTTCATAGTTTGGCCTCATACACAGTGTCCAGGAGTTGTGACATGGACATATTGTTTGCCCTACTGACACTTTCTGAGGCATACATGATTTCAATTATTTTGTCGTCCTTTCCTTGATAAATCTCTAGGAAAGACTTGTATCATTTTATCTCAAATTTTATCAGAAATAACCAGATACTACCAGCATTATGAAAATTGCCAAGTCTGTATTTTCTTTTCCATTGTTCCCCGCCCTGTCCCCTGTATTCCTAGTTTCTCCACAATTCCATTAACTAGTCTTACTGGCATGTAACACCTTTTTTCTGTGCAACACCCCACCAACATCCACTGCATTCTTGTCAAATTTATCTTGAAAAGTGCTTCAAACTTTAGGGCAATTTTTAACTTCCCAATAATCCTGTCTGTTTTAATGGTGCCACAATATTAGCTCATTGTGCCAAAAAGCTGGTAAGTAAATTTTCTTAAAAGACATTATAGTTGAAATTTGAAGGGAAGCCTGACACTCGCTAAGTATAGTATTGGTTTTCAATAGACCATCCAGTACTTTTGAACTTCATTTTTTGACAGCAGAGAATTCCAGTTAAATCTTCAAATGTAAAGGGAAAATGGATAAAAACAGAGCTTCTCATATGGGCATGCAGGTATCTGGATTGTAATGGAATAATATCTTAGTTACTAAGATTTTAGACACTATGCCCTATCTATATTTTTAGCATAAAATCCATATATTTATCCCACTTTTATTAACACTGAACAGACAAGACCTTCACAAGCTAAAAGCTATAATTACGTGCCAGTATTTTAAAGTTCTGATTAATGATTCCAAATGATGAGAAAACTCGAGAGCATCATTGCGATTTATTAGGAAGAATGATATTTTCTGCTCAGAGACTATTCTACTTCAGATTTACTCTGACACCTCACAATTTTATCAAGCTATATGTTCATTGCTTTTCTAATCAGTGATAGGGTATAGAATTTCTACATGTAAAAGTATTTCTTTAATGGGGAATTATAGGAAAACTTATAGGAAAACATTTCCCAAGTCCTAACAAAAGGAATCTATTATTTCAAACACTCTAAAACTCCATACCTCCCTGGCAAAACTGATACACTGAGGTCATTTTAACTCTCATAATTGCCTGTGCCCATTGGAGAGTGAAATGCAAGCAACAAAAGTTTCCTAGAGAATAATCATGTTCAGTTAACCCATTGTATCTAGGTCTGTGTCAAGGCAGTGCATCATGGGAAGATCTTGTAACACAGGAAGCTGCTCACCTCACAGCAAGAACAAAATAGATAAGAATCCAGATCACAATATGCCATTCAAGGGCTTACCCAAAAAGGACTGTGACACATTCAGTTAGTCCCTACGTTTTAAATATTCCACCACTTCTAGGGGTGCCACAGGCTGACAACAAAACCTTAAATATCTGTACCCATGATGGACAGTTATCTTAACCATAAAAGTCACCAGGCTGCCCTGAGCCCTCAGCACTACCCGAACATATGCTACTGTGTTCCATGGGTTACTTCATTTGTACGCCTCACTACTTTTCTTGAAGTTCTGACTCATTTTCATTGGATCATATTATTTCATGATTGTGCATTTTTGATAATCATTACATGGGAAATCTCCAGTGTCTTGTCATGAAACACAAAATTAGACTGTGTCTGTATTGATAAGGTCTTTCAAGAAAAAAAATACATGAAGAAGCCTGCTAAATTTCACTTCCCCTACACAAGCTCTGAATCACACCACTATTCCATTTTCTTGTTTTTATTCCTAACAGCAGTATTCCTACTACATCTTTATTGAGGGATTTTTTTCAATAAGATTTTGTCTCTTCTACTTGAAAAGAAATATACCTTATTAAACTCTACATTCTTTTCTCATCATCTAAATATCTCTTGCCCCTACTGATTGAACTTAAGTTTTTCACTTTTGTTTCTTTTCACTCTGTCACTGCAAAACAATCACAAGCTGAATAAAAAGCATAAATAACAAATATTTAACAATAAAATGTTGGTTCATTTTTTCCCAATCCTTGTTTATCTCTTAAAGACAAGAACATTGTTCTATAACAATCACAACTTACCTATCAAAGTAGAGATGTTAACATACATAAAGCACTACTAACACTCAGATTTTACTCATATTTTTTCTATCTGTACCAATACTGTCCATTGTAACAAAAATATCTTTACTAGAATCAACCACTGATTTTTATCATGTACTGTCCTATGGTCTCTTGTTGGTTATAGTATTGCTTTTATCTTTCCATTGTTGTCATGGTCAACTGTCTTAAATATTGCAGATTAATTGTTTTAAAGAATAATCCCCAATCTAAAGTTTTCTAGAATTATGTCAGAGTTTTGTTTATGTTATCATTCTGAAGATAAAATTAACATTTTAGTCTTCCCATTGTTTCCTATCAAGGGGTGCCATTAATGAGTTGTTCCATCAATAATGATGTCAACTTTAATCCTTTAATTAAGGTGGCATCTTAATGGCTGTTCTATTTTATTCTCCTTTTGACTTATAATTAACAAGTATGTATAGGGATGAACACTGAAGTTATATAACTTCCATTAATCACTGAGCTTTCTATTTATCCATTAATTTACTTATGTAAGAGCTCATGGTTCCCTCTATTATACAAAGAGTTATATTTTCTCATTTATTTCAATCCCCAAATATTTAGCTTTAGCCAGTGATAATCCCTTCAAAATATTTCCCACTATTTGACATGACTTCATTACTCTGATTATTTCCTCATTTTCTGTTATACTAAGATGTTCTGCAACCCCATAGGAAAACCAACACTGTCAACTAACCTGAACCCTTGGGAGCTCCCAGAGACTAAGGCACCAACCAAAGAGCATACATAGGCTGGTCTGTGGCTCCTGGCACACTTGTAGTAGAGAATCCCCTTGTCTAGCCTCAGTGGGAGGGGGTACACCTAATCCTGTAGAGACTTAATGCCCTAAGGAGGAAGGATACCCTGGAGGGAGTACCCTCTCAGAGGTGAAGGGGAGCCAGGGATTGGAGGAAGAATTCTGCGAGGAGGGGGCAGGGAGGGCAACATTTGGGATATAAATAAATAAAATGAAGTAATTAACTTTAAAAAAAAAAAAACTGTTCTAGAAACTGCCTCCACCCATCCCATCTGCTGACACCAAACCCAGATACTATTGCTGATGCCAAGAAGTGTTTACTGACAGGAGCCCAGTATAGCTGTCCCTTGAGAGGCTCTGCCAGAACAGGACAGATACAGATGTGGATGTACACAGTCAAACATTGAACTGAGTGCTTGGACCCCAATGGGGAAGTTAGGGCAAGAACTGTAGGAGCTGAAGAGGTTTGCAACTTCATAGGAAGAACAAAAATATCAACCAACCAAAGCCCCAAGGACTAAACCACCAACCAAAGAGTACATATGGAGGGACCCTTGGCTCCGGCTGGATATGTAGCAGAGGATGGCCTTATCTGGCACCCCTTGGAGGAGAGCCCCTTGGTCCTGGGGAGACTTGATGACCCAGGATAGGGGAATGAGGTGGGAATGGGTGTGCGGATAGGGGAGCACATTCGTAGAGGCAGGGGAGGGAGGTGGTAACAGGGGGCTTTTGGAGGGGAAACTGGGAAGGGGGATAATATTTGAAATGTAAATAAATGAAATAATCAAAAAAGAGAACATTTTTTAAAAAGTTGTTCTGCCCAATCCGTGCAATTAGCAATTTCTCCGATGTCCAATCTCCAATATCATTTTTGTGAAGTTGAATTTAGAAGCCAAGTTCAGGGCATAGATGTTTTGTTTATTGGCTTATTTAGTGCTTTTGTTTTTTATTTATTTTAACTTTGTTTTCCTATTAAGATGTAAATATTTCCAGGTACTGCAGTTAACACACATAGGGACATGTAGATACATATATCATGATTATATATCTGTCTGTATATCTATAGAAAACTATGAATATCCATTGTTACATCCAATTCAACACTGCAAGTTTCTTTTTTATTGTCTGAATTTTTTTTTGTATTTTCAACTTTCTTCTCTGACAGTTTGACACTTGTATCTCTCATTCTTCACATATTTACTCTAGTCATTTTTCAACCCATTTCACACTGGATTTCATTCCCCATGATTCTACCTAAATGGACGCCATTAGGGGACCATTAATCAACATTTTACTAAATATAAAGAACACTCTTTATTCTTCGTTCTCCTTGATTTACAGAAAACTCTTCTTTCATTGGTTTCTATAAAGCAACATTCTCTTGATTTTTGTCACATCCATGACAAATTTCATTCTTATTTTCTGGGTTTTTCTTCTTAGTTTAATTTTAAATGTTAAAAATCTTCAGTCTTAGGACCCATTCATTTTTTCAGCTTATTTAACAGTCTTCTCTTGGTTTTATTTATGATTTTCATTGAAGATTAAAAATTTAATCTCCAATCATGATGCCATTACTTGATTTTTGAACCCACTGACAAACCCATTGACAAACCCATTGACAAACCCATTGACAAACCCATTGACTATCTGCCTACTTGACAGCTCTACATAGATTTCTCACAGGTACTTCAGATTAACATATCTAAAGCTGATCTCTTAATCTTCTACATGAAACCTGCTATTCCTTCAGCATTCACGATATTGATTTTTTCAAAGTAGCACAACCTTTTACACAGTCCATGTCAAACTTAGCTATGACTAATGACATTATCATGTTTTGCCTCTATTGTTGTAATCAGACACAAGGTATAAATCTACTTCCTAAAATATTTTGAATACATTCATTTACCTCAGTCTTTCTGGCCATAGCAACCTGGATTTTGTGTCACCTGGATTCTTAGAAGTAGGTTAGGTGTATTCACTATTCTGAACATACATTCTTCATCAAGAGTAAATTTTGCCTTGTCTAGACACTTCAAATAGTCTCATAAATGATATTTTTAAAAGTCCACTTCTACCCCATTCTCTATATTATATCCAAATATTGTTTGAACACTAAGCAGTTTTTTGTGAATGTTTGCTGCCTTTCAATGTGTTTTCCATAGCAGTTTTCATAATTTGTAATTACATGTTATTTGAGATATTTAGGCTACAAAATTTACACTCTAGGAAGACAAGGGCTTTCCCTCTCCCCACCCCACTCTATAGTGTGTGTATGTGTGCTGGGTGTTGTGCGCATGTTTGTGTGCACATTATAGTACTTCTACCATTCACAGTGTTTAAACAGTAGTGCACACTTCATATAAATAAGATATAGGAATTGACATAAGGGAAATGAAAAAAAAAAAAAAGAGCATGCTCATACTTGCAATGACAAACATTTGGGTGAACGACGAAATTTGTGGCCAAAAATTAAACTCTACTTATGTACTCACATATTTTGGTTAACATCAATATAAACAAACTAATTTCCTTGGAGTCAGCATCAGAGCAATCTGATTGGCTGGCTTGTAATCATTTCACTTTATGCCATTCAGAAATTGCCTTTTTGAGATTTTTTTTTTCTCAACCATTTCTTAACTTGGTTGCTCAAAACTGAAATTGGATTGTATCCTGGACACAGCAGGAAGGCAATTTGCAGAACCCATGAACATTGTTGAAATTATCATGCAACCTTATTAAATGCAATGTATATTTAAATTGAAAAAACTTTCTTTATTAAACCCAGATAGGTGAATTTTTATAGCTTCCAGCACTAAAGTGTATTAAGTTTGAGAGTCAGGTTAGATTAATTTCTAATCTTTATGGAAATCATTTTTATTAAAAAGTGGAAAGTTAAGATTTTGACAGTTACAGGGTTTGGAAAATCCTAAAAGGATCATCAGTTAAATATGCAGGGAACATAAAATCAGAGCGCTTTCATGATAAAGATGATTTGTTTATTTTATATGCTCATTTTTAAAAGCTGTTTTAATATTTAAGCTTGTTAAAGAAAATCTGAAATGTGGTTGAATATATTAAAGCTGAAATAAGTTTTGACTTTCATTACTTTTCACAAGAGCCAATGAAATAAACCTTAGCCTGGGCTTAGTTGCTAAAATGAAAAAGAGTAAAGGGATATTTGATTTCTAAAATAAGTGGTCAACATAGATGGAGTTTTACTTGTAAATACATTCCATGATTTGTGAGGGAGCCTGCATTCCCTATTGAATACAGGAATATTCTGCATAACTGGAATTTCTTACTTGATCATTTGTATTTCCAGTTGTTTCCTTTTGGTTCTCACTTGTTCCCGTTTTATTGAGAAGTAATTTGAAAATGATGTAACATGTACAATCAGATGATTTTCTATACATATATCTTATGAATTATCACAATCAAATTAGCTAGCATTTTATCATGCCACATCTTGGTTGGATATGAGATGACAGCACTGAAGATTTACTCGAGAAATTTCAAGTCCAATAACATTGATTTTATTCAAAGAATTCTTGCATTAAATGGGTTAGAGATGCATACAAACCCTAAAGCACATCAAGAGCTGTAACCCAGTGATAGAATGCCTCTGTGACCTATAAAGGACCCAGTGTCACAGTTCCCACCTCTGCAAGTAGAACAAAATAACCTTCCAGAAAATGCCAGTAGGAAATTTTACCAGTCCCACAATAAAATGGGAAGAAGTTGCTTTGCCCTTTGAATTAAAGTATACAAATGAGTGGGTCTCTATTCGTGTGCCTTCTCTTGGTGTCTTTCATTCTGTTTTTCTTTTATCTTAGTAAATTATATTATATATATTATGTATCATAATATATAATATAATTTATATATTTTATAGTATAAAGTAAACAATTATATGTGTGTGTGTGTATATATATATATATATATATATATTTAACAGCTTATTTGTTTTCTGAAAACAGAAAGAGGAGGATTCAGACAAGAAGGAAGTAGAGAGGAACTGGGAGAAGTAGAGGGAAAAGAACCATAATCAGGTCTTAGTAAATAAGAAAAATACTTTTTTCAATAAAACCAGGAAAATATACTCATGTCTTTGCATTTTAAAAGTTGAAAAGAAAAAAAACTAATGTTGAAAATTAATTATCAAAGGAACTCATCACATTTATATTTCAGAAAAATTGGGCTATTTGCCTAGCATGTTCATTGATAGCACACAAGTAGTCAACAATTATAACATATGACAACTGATCTTGGAAGTATAAGAAAGAATTAAATAGCTACTATCCCATTTTTAT
>JADRCD010067437.1:0-11439 GCA_019843815.1 Montemys delectorum | reverse complement strand
TTTTTTTTTTTTTTGTTTTTCGAGACAGAGTTTCTCTGTGTAGCCCTGACTGTCCTGGAGCTCACTCTGTAGACCAGGCTGGCCTTAAACTCAAAAATCCACCTGCCTCTGCCTCCCAAGTGCTGCGATTAAAGGCGTGCACCACCACTGCCTGGCATGAACTACATTCTTAATGATAATAGACAAAGATGTCCTGTCCATCTCCTCAGGAAGAACTGACCCATCCTTCACTGTCTCCCCCTTCTCACTTCTCCACTCTGCTACTGGCTTCGCCTTCATCATACAAATATACTTCATAGGCATGGTGACATACAAAACTTAAATCCCAGAATTTGGGAAACAGAGGCAGGCAGATCTCTCTGAGTTCACAACCAGCCTGCTCTACCTAGAGAGTTCCAGGAACCACAGTCAGGGCCACACAGTGAGACTACCCCTATCAAAAATAAACAAACCACACACACACACACACACAGAGAGAGAGAGAGAGAGAGAGAGAGAGAGAGAGAGAGAGAGAGAGAGAGAGAGAGAGAGTTCTTATTCTAAAATGTTAGTCTCAGGCTATGCTACTGAGGAACCCCAAACTAGGATATTTGTTTTGTCGGATGGTAGCAACAAACTACAAAAGGACAGAAGAGAATGGAAAATGTTGGCTACCAATACAGGCAAGAGGCAGCACTGCAGGAAAAGCTCTCCTATTTCACATACTTCTTGGAACTGGCCACAGCTCTAACTTCTGCCAAAACAAAGTACTCTTAATATCTGCTATTATGAATCATGATATAGCTCAAGGAATAGGCTAGAATCTAGGCACAGCAGCAAGGTTGAATATACTGAGAAATACCAACATTCACATATCTGCTTGGTGGAGGATGTTTAAGGGGTCTATCCTGTCGTGGTCCCTGGTGCCTTCAAGTTCAATAGCACCAGAGAGATGAGAATACAGGACAGGCTTCCCAACCATAGTAACTAGTAGCTATCCTTCTGATGCTGGGGCCACAGTACTCCCACTGAAACAATACTTTTGACTCCTTGTAGTCTTCTAAATTGGGGTGCCTGGTGCCCAACAAATCCACAGAGATACTATTAGTAGAAAACAAAGTATTAAGACATATCTTTATTTTCTTTGATCACTAAGTTTTCTATTTCCATATACATTAACCATGTACACAATATGTGACTTTAGTAGTCTCAGCCATGAATAAACATATATCTACATCACATGTCCATCCTCAAAAAATGTTTATTGCAATAGGGTTAAATAGGATAACGTATAAAAAAATGAAAAGAACCTTGATTTAAAGGTCCTGTTCTCTTTTGAAGAGACTAAAGGAATACCAAGTATTATATTGCATATAACATATTACAACTAACTAAATAAAAAGACTCAAGCATATCTCCAAGGATAAATTCTAGGTGTTGAAAAAAATCACAGCAAGAAAAAGAAAAAGGAAGTCAGATTTGACTAGTCACATTATATTATATATACTGTATTCTATTTAAATAAATAAAAACACTCAAGCATATTTCCAAGGATGAATTCTTGGTATTGAAAAAACTCACAGTGAAAAAGAGAAGATTAGATTTGACTAGTCACAGGAAGTAATTAAAAATTGCTCTGCTACTGAAAAATAAAGCCCTCACCCCGAGACCATAACCATTCACTTTACATTCCCGGTCCATTGAGCTATACATGCCACCTCCCCCAGGTAGATAAGGGCTCCTGGCACCAAAAACTCAGTCCATGTTACTCAGACAACACAGTTTCCAGTGCCAATAGGTAAAGGTCCCCCAGATCCAAACCACTGGACCCAACTTTCCCCACATGCCCAGTTCCTGGTGCTGATTTACAAAGGAGTCCTTAACCCTGAACAAATTGTTCACCCCTCTGCAGTTCTCTGGTTCCTAACACTGACAATTAATAGTCCCAAGCCCATCAGTGCCCCAGCCCTACATTCCCATTCAACCAAATAACTCCAATAGCACAAATTTCAGTCCAAAACCAGAAACAACATGAGAACATGTCCAAGAAAACATGTCTCCTCCAAAAATTAGTAATCCCATAATATGGACCCAAATGAGGACTTCAAAGAACTCCAACGAAAGAATTCAAAAGAATGTTTATAACTTTGTTCAAACAACTCAAAGAAGATAAAATCAAAGAGATAAATGAAATAAGGAAGTCAAATTTCTCATACCCAGAAAAAAATGCCAATTTGCATATGAAAGTCCTAGAGAATATCAAATGGACAGGACCAGAAAAGAAATCTCATGTGTCTTACTTATTTTTCTATTGCTTTAAAGAGACCATGACCAAGGGAACTCATACAAGTGTTCATTGAGGCTTATAGTTTCAGAGGGTGAGTCCATGACCATCATGGTGGGAAACATGGTGAAAGCAGGGAGGCATGGTGCTGGAGCTGGAGCTGAGAGCTTATATCCTTATAAAGCAAGTAGGAAGGAAGGAGGGAGGGAGAGAGAGAGAGAGAGAGAGAGAGAGAGAGAGAGAGAGAGAGAGAGAGAGAGAGAGAGTGAGAGAGCACTAAGGAGGAATGCCCTGGGCTTTTGAAACCTCAAAGCACAGTGACACACTCCCTCCAACAAGGCCACACTCTTAATCCTTCCCAAACAGTTCCACCAAATGGTGATCAAATATGTAAACATATAAGCTACATCATGATGTATTTTAAAACTTGTTTGGTTTAGGTCCCCAAAGTGGTAGTGATAATGGTCATATTTAGGTGGTGTCCAGGTTTACACAGGATAAAGAATAAATATTGAAAGTTGTAAGAACAGTTAAGTCATTTGTATAAAGTCAGGCTCATCATACTAACATGTGATTATTTAACAGAAATGTTTAAAGACCAAAAGGCCTGAAAAGATGTATTCCAAGTTTTAAAAGACAGCTGTCAACCAAGACTATTATAACCAACAAAACTGGCCACTGAAATTGAAGGAGAATAAAAATCATTGATAAAGACAGATTAAGGGAATTTATGGCCACTAAGACAGCCCTACAGAAGATAACTGAAGGAATATTTTAGTGTGAAGAGGAAAAACACATCCAAGGGGTCACAGGCAAAAAATAAAGTCAATGAAAACAACACAAAAATCAGCAAAATGCTAAGAATTAACACTCATCATTCAACAGTAACTCTAAATATTAACTTTCTCAATTACTCAATAAAAAGGCATAGACTAGCAGGTTGGATCAGAAAACCATAACTAGGCACAAAATGAAACTACCAAACTCCTTGGGAAAGAAATAGCAGCTTTAATAAAACAAAAACAATAAACTCCTGAACCACTCTAGTAGAGGACAGGCCCAGCTAGGAAAGCTTGTTGCATTATACAAGGACAAATTGTGTGTGTGTGTGTGTGTGTGTGTGTGTGTGTGTATGTGTTGGGGGAAGATTTCAGATTTAGAATAGCCTGGTAGGTTAGCATGGGGAATCTTGTCAGACAAAGGAGGTCAATAATAGTCAGTGACTGTTGTAGACAATAGTGCTCAGCCAGCCATTAAGGTTTTTCAAAAAAAAAAAAAAAATGCTTCAGGTTTCTGTTTCTCAGCAAAGCCAAGTTTCCTAGCAGGGTCAGGCCCTGATGGAACCTGGACCACCACCTAAATATGGCCATCATCACTGCCATTTTGGGGGCCTTGTCATGAGGGCCTAAGACAAACAAGATCTATTTCTGTTACCTCCAGAAACATACTTTAATATCAATGACCAATACCATCTTAGGATAGGGAAAGGATGTAAATTCAAACAGATCCTGAGAAGCTGAATCTTGCCAATAACCACATGCTCTTGAAAGTGAGCCCTTCCTCAATCAAGCCTCCATGTGACTGTGGCTTATCCAACTCTTTGATTGCAATAGAGCATCCATATCCTGAAGTAGAGGACCAGATAAGAGGTGCCTGGGTCCTAATCCACAGAAACAGTACAACACAAATGTGTACTATTTTTGGTCATAGCCTTTGCTACTGCTATGATACTATGACCAAAAGCAAATTGGGGAGGAAATTATTTCTTTCTGTTTATAGATTATAGTCCATCACCAGAAGAATCTAAGGCAGAAACTCAAGCAGGAACCTGGAGGCAGAACTGAAACAGAGGCCATGGAGAGGTGCTGCTCACTGTCTTGTTCCCCATGGCTTGTTATATCTGCTTTTTTTTTATACACTCCAGGACCACCTGTCCTGGAGTGGCCCTATCCACAGTGGGCTGGGCCCTACCACATCAACCACCCATCAAGAAAATGTTCCCACACACTTGCCTACAAGCCAATATAATGGTGAAAAGATGACATAAACCTCATTTGTACCATTTTAGGACCAGGCCTGATTTCAAAAGGTAAGTCACCAGTCCCAAGAACTAGGCCACAAGTCATCAGCTCCAGGAACAGACTATAAATCCCAGGAACTAGACCATAAGTCACCTGCTCCAGGAATAAATCATACATTCCAGGAACAGGGTCATAAAACCCCCTCCCAAAGAACAGCCTGAAGATAACCACAAGAATGGGGAAATACCTTATCTAAGGATGGGCCATCTGTGCTGGGAAGTCCTATCTCATCCTGTGGTTAAACATTCATGATTTAGGAATGTAGACCACTGATCACCTGGCACAATCCAATCAGAAGCTGAACCAAATGACCTCCCCAGCACCCACCAATGAAATTTTAGATTACCTAACCCACTCCTTAATATAGAAGAACTAACATGGTAGCCAATCAAAATTGTACTAATGTCATCACTTTGGTCCCTGCCAATTACATTAGAGATTACCTAATGCTTCTAGAAAATTCCCCTAGCCCTGCATAAAAAGGGAGTCTACAAGCTCCTTTGTCATCTCCGTTTGGATGAATGATCCCCACATGCTGATTGCTTCTGCAGAATAAAATGCTCTTTGTCTTTGCATTCTATTTGAGTCTGGGATCTCCCTTCAGTGAGTTTTGAGACCCTTACATTGGACGTATTTTCTCAATTAAGATTCCCTCTTCCAAGATGTGTCAAGTTGATAAAAGCCAACCAACAATGTCACCAAAATGTTAACCTGTTACATACAAATACTATAAAGATTCCTCTGGAAATTAAATAGCAAAAGGTAGATTAAATCAACAGATCAGTTTAAAGTGCCTCTGAGTTTGCCTTGGATTCTCTCTCAGGTCTTTCAGATTGGATTTAAGGCATCAGAGCTTCAAATTTAAACCCCAATGACATATACTATTCATGTCCTAGTATGATGGGTTTTTTAAAATATCAACAATGCCCAGAACTGGCTAGAATGGTGAATAACTAGAACTTTAGTTGCTGGTAGGAATACAAAATGGTATAATTACTCTGAAAAGAATTTGGTAGTGTCCTGGTTAGCTTTTCTATTGTGAGAAACAGTAAAAGCAACATGAGGATCAGAGGGTTTATTTAGCTCACGTGTCAGGATCACAATAGGAAGCCAAGTTAGAAACTAAAACAAAGCAGGAACTTAGAGGTAGGAACTGAAACAGAGACCACAAAACAAACAAACCCCCAAACCTATAACTTGCTCAGAAACTTTCTTATAGTATTATAAAGTTGAACATATACCTACCAACCGTACAACAACAATTATACTCCAGAGCAGTTCCCATAAAGAAATAAAATTACTTACACAAAAACCTGTATATAAGTTCAGATAGCAAATACTAAAAACAACCAAAGTAGGCAGACAGAGTACCCACAAAACTGTAATTTAAGTAAACTTAGAGGGTATGGACAGGAAGATCAAGAGTTTAAGCCTAACCTCAACTACATAATGATTTTTTTTTAATGAGCCAGAAAGACAGCTCCGTGGTTTACAGCACTGGCTGTTCTTCCAGAGAAGCTGGGTTTAATTTTGAGTACCTACATATTAACCCCCAACTGTCTATATAACTCCAGCTTCAGGGGACCCTATGCCTTCTTCTAACCTCCAAGGGCACTAGGCATTATTTATGAGGATGCACATACATATATGCAGGTGAATAGTCATACACATAAAATGAAATAAATAAATCTTTAAAAACTTCAAAGCAAAACAAAAACAAAGGGGAAAGCAAACAAAAGGTGCAGCCCATCCATCTTTTCCTCATTTAACCAATACTTGCTGAATCTGCTACAGCTATAAAACAGTGAAGCAATAATGAACCAATTTATGATACTCTCCCATACATATTCACAGCAGGACATGGGCAGGCACATAATTTTTTAAAATGAGGTGTAAGCATAGCGATATGTCCACACACTACTGTAGTCCAGAAAGAAATTAGCTATGCCTAGGAAAACCAGGAAATGTTTCATGGAGCGTAAAAGATAGGAAAGGTATCCCAAGGGTTATGAAAGCATTTCAATATGTAACTAATGCTTCCTGAGATTAAGGAATAAAAAGTGTACAGAACAGAGAGTGGAGACATTATAACCTGGCAGGTAGGTTAGTGACAACTGTGAGCATTCTTATAAATCACAGTAAAAAAAAATTGAACTTTAACCTACTGGTCAGGAAAGGTAATCTTTAAGATGCTTAATGAGGCTGAAGTAGATAACAGCCTGGGTAGAAACTACAGACCCTGCAGAGAATTTTTTATCTAAATAAGGCAGACACCACTTGCCAACAACTCTGTCTCAGGCTACCATCCAGGGATTCTGGCCCAGTATTGCCTAATGCAATTTTTCAAGTGGAGCTAAGCATACTTCTATATGCATGATCTTCTATTTTTAAATGCCCACATGAGTACATTTCAGCACAATCAAGATGCCATAGATTGCAGGGCACATCACTATTTTATATACTAGTAAGAAGGAAAACCATCAGCAATCAAATTATGACCATCAATTTAAAGACATTCTCAAATCAGAGAAACTAAAATGTGAAAAATATGCATCTTAGAAGCAAATTTTCATTTTCTTAAAATCCTGAATAGAGTGTTTGGATTCATTTTGAACCTGACAGATTGCACTCTGTTTAAGTCAAGGGGATCCTGAAGGTAATCTGATTAAATTCAAGCTTCAGGACAATCACTTTGGGGGTCAGCTGGTGATGAATCGGGAGAAAGCTGGCAGCAGGAAGACCAATGAGGAGGCAGCTCCTGTAATAACCCAGGAGATAAATGATAAAGGCTGAATTAAAGCTACAGCTGTGAGCATGAAGAGGATGGTGGGGGTCAAATGTACGAGTTTTATGTAACGAGCCCTACATGTGTACAAATGGGGATAGGAATTAAGGAAGACAGAAACATCATGGAAGAGTACAAGCTTCTTAGTTTGGAATACACGGACTCATTATTTGTCCAATAGTACTAGGTGTCTACCATGTGCGGGATGATGGGGGTATAATGGTGGATAAGCAAACATAGTCTCTGCCTTCCTGTACCTTACAGTCTAAGAGACAATACCACTGTCATAGGGTGTTAGGATACAGAATCATAAGCAAAAGGAAATAGGCATATTTATCATGGAGAAAATTGATCTGGGTGCCAGTGAGACTATATTGTCCCAGTGTCCTCTATGCAGTAGAAGCCTAGGTTTCAAGGCCAGGGAATAAACCATGTCTGATGAAGGAGCTCATGTGTTCTGAATAGTAGCTGAAATACTTTGGGAAAATAAGATGACCAGGAAGAACATGGATGGAGAAGAAGGATTTAATAGGGCAAAAACAGAGCACTGGAGGAGAGAGAGAGAGAGAGAGAGAGAGAGAGAGAGAGAGAGAGAGAGAGGAGAGATGGGGCAGGCAGGGAGGCTAACAAAGAACAATGTGCAAAATAAGAAGCTGAGGCACTGTCAAATAAAGGAGGTTCTTAGTACTGTGTGAGTCACACCTACCTTTATCTACAATTCAGCACCAAAGTCAGTACTTGGTAATGTACAATTCGGATTTTCAGAGTCCACGGGTATTTTGCCTGAACTCCAAATAAGCTTATCAGAACTCCTTCTTATTTAAAGAGCTATGGTATTTTAAGTATTGCTACAATCTGTTCCTTTATCCTGTAAGTGCTTACATTTTCCACGTATCTCAGTTTGACATCTAGAATATGAGTCAATGACAACTCTTTATTTCTTCTCATTTTCCTTCTGTAGGAGCTAAAATCTGCCATTCCAAGACAAAAGTGAAACAGAGCTTATATAGGAATGCATGTCCCTGTCATGTGAATGCACAAGGCAGAAATGACTTGAGCATAGATGCCCAAGTAGTACTCCAAGACCCTCATGACATTCTTGAACTTGTGATATGTGAGGATGCCCTGCTCCTTCAGACTCCTTTAGGAAAGCCCTCAGACATCTCCAATGTGGAAGAATGAAGAAACAAGCCTAGAGCTGGTGAGATTGTTCAGTTGGTAAAGGCATATGCTCCCAAACCTGATGACCTGAATTTAATTCCAAAGATCCGCATGGTAAAAGAGGAGCCAACACCAACAAGTTGGCCTCTGACCTCCACTCATGTACTATGGCACACACGCACACACACACACACACACACACACACACACACACACACACTCTTTAAAATATTCAAAAAGAAGCAAGCATAGAGAAGTTACACAGCATCCCCAAGATCAGTCTTGAAACTTAGTAGCTAGTTGATACTTTTTTTCATCCCATCAAGACAACACAATTTCTACCCTGTACATACACATTAAAGCATCTACCTAAAACAGGAAGTTCACAGGAGTTAGGTCAAATTAACCAAAGAGAGGAAGCTGATTAAAAACTCAGATGATCCCTTGCCTAGCCAGTGCTCACTCACTGCTTCTGTCCACTAAGGGCTCTTACCGTTCGTTCCCTCTAGGTTTTATGTTCCACACAGGCTCAAGGAAGTTAGATTCCTAGATCTTCATTTTACTGGTGGCTGAATCATTCAGCCTGACCTGCAGGCTAAGGACACAATCCATCTCCACGTTTACAGGCCTTACTTGGGTTTTCCCAGCCTTGTCTGGAATCTTTCAGTGCAAAATTCTAGAATGACTCTTTAATAGGTTGCCTTGGCAACCCCACAATGTAGGATAGAAATATGACAGTCTCTGTCAATGAAACGTGGGCGATGTAACCCAGATGAAAGAACTACTTCTGGCTTGTGGAAAGGTTCTTTAAGCTTTCTTTGGTCATGATTACCTTCCTGAGAAATGTGTGTGTGTGTGTGTGTGTGTGTGTGTGTGTGTGTGTGTGTGTACGTGTGCAGACACATACATGTGTGCATGAACATGGAAAAATAAAGAACAGTTTGTTTCTTAGGAAAATGTCAAAACTATTGGTTAAAACACCCCCTGAGGAAGAGCAATAGCTTTGTTTTTAAAATTCTTTCTACCCCTTCAGATGACTAAGAATTTATGAAAAGGCCTTTGAGAAAGTTTTTAAGGCATTTTCTTTTACAGTACTTATTCTTGTCTTGGTTTCATTCATATATTCATTCAAGAAGTATTAAATAATTAAAATTTAAATTTAAAAAAACCAAGAATACAGATTGCAATATTAAACTGAGGTAGGACACAGAAACCAAGGAGCAGCATGGGACAGGATCCTTCCAGTTTCCATCTCCACCCAGAGCTGACCCTGTGCCACAGTTCTCCATACCCAAATTCTGCCGGAAGAGAGCTGGTCTCCCGGGAGTGCTGACAGTGCTTTTCAGCACTGGTGAGACCACCACTTCTGTTCAAATTCCTGGCCCAAGAGGGATCCACCCAGAGCCATCAGGACACAGGAACTGAGGAACAGTTAGGGACAGGATCCTTCCGGGTTTTGTCTGTACCCCAGAGCTGACCCTGTACCACAGCTCTTCATTCCCAAGTTCTTCCCGGAGAGAGCTAGTCTCCCAGGAGTGCAGACACAGAAGCTTACAGGAGGGACAAGCCACAGTCAGAGACAGTAAGACCAGCTAACACCAGAGATAACCAGATGGCAAGAGGCAAGGGCAAGAACATAAGCAACAGAAACCAAGGTGACTTGGCATTATCAGAACCCAGTTCTCCCACCATAGCAAGCCCTGGATACCCCAACACATTGGCAAAATAAGACTCTGATTTAAAATCACATCTCATGATGATGATAAAGGACTTTAAGAAGGACATAAATAACTCCCTTAAAGAAATATAGAAGAACACAGATAAACAGCTAGAAGCACTTAAAGAGGAAACATAAAAATCTCTTAAAGAATTACCGGAAAACACAACTAAACAGGTGAGGGAATTGAACAAAACCACCCAGGATCTAAAAATGGAAATAGAAACAATAAAGAAATCACAAAGGGAGACAACTCTGGAGTTAGAAAACCTAGGAAAGAGATCAGGAGTCATAGATGCAAGCATCAACAACAGAATATAAGAGATAGAAGAGAGAATCTCAGGTGCAGAAGACACCATAGAAAACATTAACACAACAGTCAAAGAAAATGCAAAAAGCAAAAAGTTCCTAACTGAGAACATCCAGGAAATCCAGGACACAATGAGAAGACCAAACCTAAGGATAATAGGTATTGAAGAGAATCAAGATTCCCAACTTAAAGGTCCAGTAAATATCTACAAGATTATTGAGGAAAACTTCCCTAACCTAAAGAGATGTCCATAAACATACAAGGAGCTACAGAATTCTAAATAGACTGGACTAGAAAAGAAATTCCTCCTGTCACATAATAATCAAAACACCAAATTCACTAAACAAAGAAAGAATATTAAAAGCAGTAAGGGAAAAAGGCAGGCCTATCAGAATTACACCAGACTTCTTGCCAGAGACTATGAAGAGAGCTAGAAGATCCTGGGCAGATGTCACACAGGCTCTAAGAGAACACAAATGCCAGCCCAGGCTACTATACCCAGCAAAACTCTCAATTACCATAGATGAAGAAACCAAATTTCTTCCATGACAAAACCAAATTTATAAAATCTTTCCATAAATCCAGCCCTACAAAGGATAATAGATGGATAACACCAACACAAGGAGGGGAACTACACCCTAGACAAAGCAAGAAAGTAATCTTTCAACAAACCCAAAAGAAGATAGCCACATGAACATAATTCCACCTCTAACAACAAAAATAACATGAAGCAACAGTCACTATTCCTTAATATCTCTTAACATTAATGGACTCAATTCCCCAATAAAAAGACATAGAGTAACAGACTGACCATGTAAACAGGAACCTGCATTTTGCTGAGTACAGGCTCTTTACTAATCCTACATCTGATAGAGGGCTAAATCCAACATGTACAAAGAACTCAAGTAGACTCCAGAGAACCAAATAACGCTATCAAAAAATGGGGAACAGACCTAATCAGAGAATTCTCAACTGAGGAAATTCGTTGAGAGTTTCCAAGAAGCACCTAAAGAAATGTTTAACATCCTTAGTCATCAGGGAAATGCAAATCAAAACAACCCTGAGATTCCACCTCACACCAGTCAGATTGGCTAGGATAAAAAAGGTGACAGCAGATGCTGG
>JADRCD010067434.1:0-13209 GCA_019843815.1 Montemys delectorum | reverse complement strand
CCATTCA
The DNA here is from genome assembly GCA_019843815.1 of Montemys delectorum. NCBI lineage: Eukaryota > Metazoa > Chordata > Mammalia > Rodentia > Muridae > Montemys > Montemys delectorum. Next base: position 13,202 of record JADRCD010067434.1, on the reverse strand, counting down.
TTGAACTGAATACACAGCCCCCAATGAAGGAGTTAGAGAAAGGATCTATGGAGCTTACTAGTACCCTCAGAGTGCCCAGGGACCCAACCACCAACCAAGGACTATACATGTTAGGACTGAATGTTTTGGCAGCATGTGTATAGTAGAGGATTGCAAATTCGATCATCAACAGGAGGAGAGGACCTTGGCCTTGTGAGGGTTTTGTGCCCCAGTGTGGGTGAGTGCCAGGGCCAATAAGTGGGAGAGGGTGGGGTGGCAGGCATGGGGAGGAGGGAGGCAACAGGGGTTTGTACTTGTTGTTTTTGTTTGTTTGTTTGATTGTTTTTTGGAGGGGAAACTGGGAAATGAGAAATTTACACGTAAATAAAGAAAATATCTAATTAAAAAAAGAACCCTAAGACAAGTAATAATGCGCACACACACATACACACACACACACACGCACACACACACACGCACACATTGAAAAAGTGGGGCTTGTTTCAGTTTATATTTCAACAGCATACTACATCACCAAAGGAGATCATGGCAGGAATTCAAGCAGGGCAGGAATCTGGAGACAGGAGCTGATACAGAGACGATAAAGAAGTACTGTTTACTGGATTTTACCCTACGGCTTACCTAACCTGCTTTCCTATATATCATCAGCCCAATTCACTTTGTGTGATGCCCAAGAATCTTTGGCATGTTTTCCAAGTTGATGTCCCCTGGGTGCTGCATGCATGTTTTGTGACTAGTGTAACCTGTCAGCACTTCCCTTTCGGGGGCTTTATTTCTCCTATTCAAGTCTGTTTTCTTCTTTGACAGGACCTGGCAGAACCTCATTCTTAAGAATGAGCATCACCAATCAACAAAATGCACCACGAGCTTGCCTACAGGCTAATCTGGTGGAAACATTTTCTTAATTGTTTTCCTTTCTTCTAAAATGATTGTAGCTTATGTCAACTTGACATAAAACTAGCCAGCATATGGCTGAACTACTATTCTTTTCCAGAACATTCTTTCAACTGGAGCTTGTGCCCATTAAACAACAATCCCTTTCCCCTTCCTCCAAGCTCATAATAATCAATCTGACTTTACTTCTATAAACTTCTATTCTAAGAACTGTACAGAGTGCAACCATACAGTTGCTGTCCCTTTGTGTTTGGTTTATTCCACTTAACATAATGTCTTCCAAGTTGATTCATATGCTAGCAGGTGTCCAAATCTGTTTCTTTTTTAAAACCTCTGTACATATCTGTATATATCTGTGTGTATAGATCCAATATTGTTTATTTATTCACAAGGTAATAGCCACTTGAGATGTTTCTACATTTTGGCTGTTGTAAAATTTTGCAATGAACATTAGTATAAAATATCCATTTGAGTCCCCACTTTTAATTCATACTGGAGAAACATATTTTATTGATTATATAAAATATCTCAAGTCCTGGGCAGGCTGGAAGCCATGTTAATCTCAATGTTAATTCCTAGTATGTTAAATGTTTAAAATGTGAAGATTACTGACTCTACATCTAGACGAACTCTTCAGCTGTGCTCAGGGCATCTGCCCCATATAAACTTTGTGCTTAGTGTTTGGTATGCACCTATCTACAATGCAATATTAGAGTAGAAGGAGAAAGTTCTAGTGAACAAGGACACAAGATAAAATATACATAACAGTACAACACACTCAGAGGAAGAGAGAAGGGAATGACTGATGGTGGTGAGTTTAATGGATTATTGATGGAAGTTCGCTGAATCTTCACAGAGATGGCATTTAGGCAGGAAATAAGAATTCCTGGAAAACACATTCCAGAAAAAATGATTGATAAACTCATATTCAAACATAAGATAAAAGGGAAAGCTATGGTGTATAGTTTAATCTGCCTCAAGCTTAAATTGTGAGCAAACATCAGAAAATAACTGTGGATCACTAAAGCAAGTCTTACACTTAGGCTAATGGCCTTGAGTTTTACACTCTGCTCTTGAGGGGAGAGGAGCTCCTGTAGGATTTGCAGCAAGAACATGATAGTATGAGTTTGGTGCTTTCCTAGATCCTTCTGGACTGTGTGTGGGGTGATTGATAGGGAATGATGGTTAGCAGGGCATCGGGGCTATTAATCTTTGCAACAGTCAGGGCCACTGAGAATGAAGAATGAAGCAGAGGCAGAGGTTTGGTGACTGGATAACTGATTGTGGAAGAGGGAAGGATGCTGGTAGAGAAAGTAGTCAGAGGTGGCCCAAAGTTTATAGGCAGGTTAAATGGGCTATCACTAGGCCTATTTCCTGGAGAATGTGAGAATCGGGAAGAGGAGGCTGGGGAAGAGAATGATGACCTCAGTTTTGACCATATTGACTACAAGGTCTAAAAGAGAAATTTAGCAAGAATTCAAAATGAAAGACAATATTTGTGCTCAAACTTGATTGACTTTAGAAGAAATAAGCCACTCTAGTCATTTTATGCAACAAAATAAGTATTTATGTAGTGGATTTAATATAGTGGATTTAATATTGGCCAAATCATGAGAAAAGTTGAAGAATTCAGAACTAAGTGAATTTGCAGAAATACCATCTATGAGCTAGAAAAGGTATAAACATAATGTGCCAGAAAGCCAAACTCTCCATCACAATCAGGAAGCACAATTGAGTAAAGTGGAGTCCACTTCCACCATTGCATATGCACCTTATTTTAGTCTCACTCCCAACCATTCTGGTAAATATACTCTGATAAATGAATTTAAAGGAAGAATGGGTTTCTTTGGCTTATGGTTATTGGTTGCAAGCTACTCCAGGGGTGGGGAGGTAGGGAGAGTCAAGTCAAGACCGACTTGAAAAGGTTGGGTCACATTCCTTCATAGTCAAGATTAGAAGGCAATAAATTAATGCATACATTCTAGTCCTTAAGTGCCTGCTCCTTTTTATTCAGCCCAGGGACAAGCACATAAAATGATTTCCATCCTCATTCAGGGTAGGTCTTCATAACTAATTATCCAATTAAAAAAAATCCCTAATTGGCATGCCCACAGGCCAACATAATCTAGACAATTCCTCATTAAAATTCTTTTCCTAGATGTGTCAAGTACACAATGAAAACTAGCCATCACATGCCTCCACATGTAAGAAGCTAATGAACAGATACAATAAAACTGCTGTGAAGACTCTGCTGCTCCCATGATTGTTCTTGCCAGCAGCAACCATCAAGTATAACAAGCAGATGGTGTTGGCCTTTTTTCAGCTTTTCAAATCTTATATATCTGTATTTTCTTGACAGTGATAGTGGTTGTAAAACTGTGAATATATGAGGAGCCATTGAATTATACATTGTGGTAAGTGGGTGAATGTTTTGGTATATCAGTTATATACCAATTCAATTGGTAAAACTTAATCTACCCTCTGAATTCTAGCTGCAAGGGAGTCTGAGAAGAATCATGTGTCACTTTACAATTCTGTACAAAAAGATATAAGATAAACATGTTGAAGTGAATATTGAGTAAACAATTTTTTGGTGTTCTTACAGGAATAAGTGAATTTTCCAAGTAATAACATGTAAAAAGAATAAAAATGCAAATGAAGATCTGATGCTAATATTTCAGAAAATACAGAAAAATAAGTTCTTAAAATGAGACAGAAAAATGACAAATTATGAAGCACAAATACAATCTTGGAAGCCAAAAGGAAAATATCAATGTGGGGAGGTAGAAAAGTAATTAATATGCACCACTACTTAGGTAGGTGGATTGGATAAGTCCCTTATGTGCGTCTTGGGAGTCTACAGAAATGCTTATTATTACACCTACTTAGCTGTTTTCTGGGAAATCAATAAAGACAATTCAAGTAAAATCATTCAATTTCAAACTACATATTGCTTGTATCAGTGTTACCTGTGATTATTTTGAAACTATATTATTGATTTATTTTTCTCTCCTGGAAACTTATAGGACACCTTAAGACACTATGAGAGCTAGCTGGGAAGAGGAGGCCTCTACGTTAGCTACAGCGCAATATCTCTGAGTCCCAGGACCAAAGGGTATGGTGTCTTCATCAGTAGGAACTTAACTCTAACTTCTGGAAGGCAACTAAAGGTGACAATAACAACAGCCTGTATTGTTCTTGTCTCCTGACAAGGAACTTAAAGGGAGATTTGTCATGCCTGGCACTGGGGGGGTTGTTACATAGTCTTTGGCTTGCGGGGTGAGAGCATTGTCTGGCATAGCTTCATTTAAAGTATATATAAGTGTGCATGTGCGTGTGTGTGTGTGTGTGTGTGTGTGTAATATACATATATGTGTAAGACTCTATAAAGTATAGATTGTATAAGTTTATGTGTGAGTATGCATGTTTTATAGATATGCTTTTAAGTAAGCATATAAAATAATGTTTCTCTATGGCTTTTTCAAACACCTTTAGTGTTATTTATCTCCTGTTCCTCCATCTTTCTTCCCAGTTAAAGCCACCAATGCTTTTCCCCTTTCCTGTGTCATAGTACCTGTGTCCTACTATCCCCCTCTGTAGTGCTCTTTCCTCCTCTCTAGCCCCATGGGAAATATAATTTCTAACTGTATTAAAATACCTACCTTTATACCCACAGATAAATGTAGCTCTCAAAGAAGCTTCCTTCTTACAGTAGATGGAAACTGTTACAGAGATTCACACCTGTTCACAATACAGAGAGTACATGACTGTGGGGTGCCACATCTTAACCAATACAACCTATAATCTACAATACAGTGCAATCTACCATGCCTCCCCAACAACTGAGGCTCATAGAATATCGCAGAAAAGAATGTAGAAAGATCGTAGGAGGAAAGGACCAGCATACCTGCTTCTTGATAGGGTCTTCTAGACACAAAGGAGATGGTGCACACGTGAAATCTCAACAACAAACTAAACAAGATCTGCATACTGACAACACCAGATGGCATGCTAATGTAGATAGAAGAAACTTTCCAAGGCCCTGCCCCTAGATGAAAAGCTACAAGGAATCAATGGCTGCTGAAAGAGGGGGAATCAGCTCCCCTCTCCAGGGATGAGCCCCCTGATAGGTTATCTAACACAAAATATTCACATCAAAACAATGTACATATGAGCAAAATGAATATATATATACATGTGTGTGTGTCTATATACAAACTTATAAATGTAACAATAATTATAAAAATGAGTCTTGAAAGTGAAGAGAGGAGCATGGGATGAGTTGAATATATATAAATATATAAATACAGTGTTCACAGATGACAGTCTCAAATTATTTTTTTAATTTTAAACAAGTTCATGTAGCCTCTACAACCAATATGTATCTTAGAGTTAGGATATTTTCTAACTAACTTACATGAACAAAAACTCTCACCACAAATTCAATAGAAACAAAGAATGACTTCTCATAGAAAGCAATATGCCATCCACATGTATGCATACAGACAGCCACACAGCATCCTCATTATCAAGGATCTGAGAATTGATCAACAATACAATCTACTTCCCATAACATTCTTACATGGTCATGGTAAGGTACAAGATCCAGGCTCCTAAAGCCAGTGGACATGTGGAGCGCTGCTCCTGGTCTTACCCTCATCCCCTCAGGTCCCATTACAATCCTTCCAGCCATCTCATTTTCTGACTCTCAAACACAGACAGCCTGCGTGCTTAGGAGTGGGATTCCAATCATCCCACTTCTCAGGCACTCGGCTACATTTGTAACACACCAGCTGTTTCTGAGAACACATTCTTAATATAGGAACAGCAAGACATTCTGCTGTCACTGTCCTAGGCCATGCCAGAGCTCTGTCACAGTGGTGCATCATATTGAAGAACAAAATCAAAGCTGGGTCTTCGGAGCACTTGCTTGGGATCTCTTTCTGAGAGTCTCAGCCCATCTTGGCTCATTCTGGTCGTGAGATGTAGGTCTGGAGGTGCTTTGGAGGACAAGATGAGGTAAGATGGGATCCAGACACAATTCTCCAGCAGTCCGCAGGGGTAGAAAATAATGAGCCCAGAGTCATAGCTGACTAGACACTGTTTTCAGACAGTCTCTATACAGTGGCTACCATGTACTACCATTTCAGAGACCTCTGCTAAGAAAAGCAAATTAAAGTGGATTCTTTGGCCTAGAAATAGAGTGCACCCCCTCTACTTAGTCGAGATGCACCATTCATCACAAGGGTTGCTTGACATTTGTTGACTTTGTATTTGAGGAAATGTGCTATTTAATAGTCTGGACTTGGAGCCAGGCAGTCTTAGATGACTCGATTCCTGGATCTGCCTCTTCCTAGCTATGGAAACTTAAATAAGTTCCATGCCTTCTCAGTCCCAAATGTTCTTCTCTCTAAAAGAAAAAAAAATCATGCAAAGTGCTGAGCACAACATTTGGGCCATAATGATCCTACTGTAAATGTAAGCCCTTGTTATTCACTACTGCAATTTTGCCTTAAGAATTTGCAATACTTTAGATAATTTTAAGTATTTATTTATGGCATATATGAAAAGAGAAGCTAGTCTCCTCAATATTAGTAATGTTCTGAACTGAACTGAATGGCGACAAAAGAACATATACTTTGAGAGGACTTTACATTGCAGTTGAAATCGTACTTACTTTTACAGAATGTATACTCCGTGTTAGTGTTTGCCAACTGGCATGTCCTTTGGGGGTCTTCCTCCAAATGGGTGATCCCATCTGCCTTCTTTGGCAAGGTGAATCTTTTCAACAAAATAAAGCTTTGGTGACATGGAAGAAAAGGTGACTAGTAATAAAATAAGGGAATAGTGTTTACAAAGATGTCCCTGCTAATGTTAGGCTGAACTAAAATTGAAATTTTTCTTTTGGTCAAACATACATCAAGGCTGTGAATAAAGTTTAGCTCTGCTCATTTGCTTCATTCTGCTAAAACTTAAAAACTGAAGAAAGTTGACATTGTACATCACAGAGGCCTCATCCCTAAATATTACACACACACACACACACACACACACACACACATATACACACATATACACAATGTACTCATGTACACACTCACAAATACACATGTACACATACATGTATACATATGTATACTCTTATACATGCATACATACACCACACAGTCATACACATACATTGATACATACTTGTACAAACATTCAAACATGCATACTTATCTGCATATACACATGCAGACATATGTGCACACACATACATGCACACATACATCTCTCACACACACTCACACCTACACTCACACATACACACAAACTCATACACACTGATCTACATACAAATACATACCACACACACACACACACACACACACACACACACACACAGACACTTGCACATACCGTGTTCCCTTTCTGGACCTGGATCAGTCTACTTCCAATAGCTGGACCTGATAATGTGGGAAAAGCTGGTGTGGACTTAAAAAAAAAGCAGGTTTCATAGGGCTAGGTACACTGGTCCCCTCTGAAAATAAATCTAAATTCAGTTCCTTATCAAAGAAACAAATGACCAAGGGAGGGCATCATTTCATGCCGCAAAGACCCCAGAATGGCTCCAGACACAATAGGTGCTTAGTTCTAGATTTCAAGAGCATTTCAAAGATGGAATATATAAAAATTATAATTGATTTTCTGAGATGTTTAGGTCAACCCAAAGTATGCACCTGGCCCCTTGGAAGAAGAGTGAAGAATTCTTCTGTCCTATTTCTCACATCCAAGCATTATTTACAAAGATCCTTTATGGTCTTCACATCACCATTCATAAAAATTTCCTGTTTATCTACTTGTTTTCCAGACTAGCATCTTTCCTTATTAGAATGAAAACAGAAAGCAGAAATCTTTTCATCTTATTTGCCACCTGCCATCATCCCTACCCCCAGAATCTATGTCAGAGCCTAAAACATTGTAGGCAGACAATGAATATTTTCAACTGGATGAATATGTATTTACCAACTTACCCAACTAACCCTCAGGGGTTTGGTTTTTATGGCCAAATGCAGCTTAGGAATAGAATAGAATTGAAATTTTTGTATTTAAGCATGTTTTTTTAATACAGAATTAGAAACCATGCCTTAGAAAGCCATAACATGCAACTAATTTCCCTCAAATTAAAATTACATTATATAATCTTGATGTTCTAAAATCCAGAGGCCAAATAGAGATGTGCTAATGAGAGCATGCAATAGCAAATGCTAAATCATGTGAGCCCCAACTCTCATTTCTCATTCACATCAGTTTCCGTGCATGCTGGAAGGTGTGTGCTATGGATAGGAGAGTGGAGAAGTGGCTCTGTGTGCTGCCATTCAGACACCAGGCTTACTACATTCTATGGCCTGTATCCTCTAGTGAGCAGGTACCAGGTCCTCAGGAGGCCAGACCCAGATGCTACTCAGAAGATGACCACAAGCCACTGCAAGGGAAGCTGAGTTCGAAAAACACAGGAAGTGGGGCTAGCTCTTGCACTAGGGTACCACAGCATTCCTGTTGTTTGGTCTTTGGAATTCCTTAAGGTAATGTTTTCCTTTGAAGTCTCCAAGCATTTGTTTCATCTATCAAGAGCTCTACTTAAAATAAAATAAATCAAGTTGAAATTTAAAGTTCCATTGATTATACTTCCATATTGGATTGTGTAACAGGATAAGTTTGGTGCCAATTAGAAATGTATTTCCCAAGTTTGTAACTGTGAACAACCCAAAAACATTGACAAAGGGTTGATGCAGAATGGTTAAAACAACAACAACAACAACAAAACCCGATGTATTGTCAAATAATCAAACAGCCCCCCCTCCCCCCGCCGAGCTCCCAGGGACTAAACCACCAGCCAAAGAGTACACATGGAGGGACCCATGACTCCAGCAGCATATGTAGCAGAGGATGGCCTCATCTGGCATCAATGGGAGGAGAGCCCCTTGGTCCTGCGAAGGCTCAATGCTTCAGTGTAGGAGAATGCTAGGGTGGTGAGGTGGGAGCTAGTGGGTGTGTCGGGGGAGCATCCTCATAGAAGCAAGGGGAGGAGGGATGGGATGGGGGTTTGCAGAGGGAAAACTGGGAAAGTGGATAACAATTGAAATGTAAACAAATTATCCAATAAAAAAAAAAATTAAGTAATACTACCAGAACTTATCAAACTCTAAAATTCGCTCACTATGACAGAATGAATATTGGCAGTACAGCATACCACATCCTCTCAGGCATTTTATGTTATCACTGGGCTTTGAGGCTGCTGCCTCCCAAGTTAAAGAAATGTTTGAGCTTAACAAACCAAAGCTCATTTAACTGTATGAGTGAGTGCACTTCTGTCCAGAGACTTGAGCTCCCCTTTACTTCCCTCGCCCACACCCCTACTGCCCTGAGCAGCTCCTGGTGCTAGCCAAAATTGCCCCTGTGGTCCTCCAGACAGCAAGCAATGCAAGACAAAAGGCATGGAAGCAAAATAGCCTCCCAAGGTTTTGGCCACCCTCAGGGAAGGGAGAGCAGTGCCGACATGTCAGGAATAGTGAATCTGAAGAAGAAGGACAGGGCACCGTGGGAAGAACAATGAAGCTTTGGATCCCCAAGTTCAAGAGCTTATGCTGGCGGCAAGCTGGATAAACCTGCCTCGACATTTCAAATGCTCATCAGTTTTCTGTTTCAAAAGGTGATTTTTGTTGTGTGGTTTTTATCCTTGCCCCGCTAGGTGGATTCTGGGTTGAGTGGCAGAATCAGACCCTCAGGGAAACTGAATTTTTAGAGGAAAATGATCAGACTTGGTACCTTCCAGGCAGGGGCCCAATGCTAACGTCCCCTTCTGGGTATATCCTTAGGATTCAGATTAATGCTGACGCTACTCTTCATGTCAAAAAATACATCAGAATTTAAGAGAAAATGATTAGAAAAGAGGTGAGCACGACGATAAAGCTGTGCATATGTGATTGGAACTTCACCTCCACCCCAGCCAGGTTCTCCACTCTTTCCATTCCCATAATTTGTGTGCCCCACGTCAACTCTGCCCTGCCTGGGTCATAGCTGCTACAGGACTTCTATCACCAGAGCTGCCTCTAACCAGAGATGGATGCTGCTGCTGCCCCTCCCAGTGTCTTAGAACCCAGAGTGTCATGTGCCCATGCATGGGGAGGGGAGTACTCCTAGACAAGTGCAGCTTCCTGTATTTGCTGTGTGCTGCAGCACAGAGTCTGCAGTTATTGGGGTAGCCAACCTCCACAGCCCCTGACATCCTTTGCTCCTCCAGGAGATAGTAATACATTACAGGTGTTATAACTTTTCCTCGGAATCAGACTGCCTGGGGAACTGTAAATCTAAATCATGGCTGCCCTTAGGAAACCCGTGGGCCTGTAAACACAGAGAAATGAGTGAGATGAAAGCATCCGAGGGAGAAAATGAATCTCAGGCATCCCACTGAAGTCTATTTCATTTTTACAGGCTGGTCACCCCCCTGTGGCAGGGGCAGCGCCTGGGAGGGACAGGCTGTCTTCTGACTGACAGTCGACAAGTGAAGCTCTTCATGGAAGCCTTAGCTCTCAGACCTCATTGAGAGAAAAGAACTACAGCATATTTTAACTGTCCCCAGCTAGCCAAGGAGGACTCAATAAGTTTTTGCTGGGAGGCCAGGCCTGCCCAAACACGCATTTGTAATGAAGGCCATTCTTAAAGGCGAAGGGAGCTAGCATGGCACATTCAGGTGCACAAACTATGAGGGAGGAGAGAGAGATGAGAAAGAGAAGGAAGGAATATAAGAAAAGAGAAGGGAAGAGAAAGGAAGAGAAGGTGCCATCTGAAGATTCACAGTTCTATTGTGTATCTTGGGTCCTTACTCTGCCAGCCAAAGAAAGACGGCCGTGTATCGTGTACACCTTGTCCTGGACGCAGACAGGCATACAACAGGAGCAAGGCCATTATTACAAAATTACCAGAGGGTGGTTAACATGGCAATCTGAATGTCCCAACAGCCAACCCAAGTTTCTTCAGCCATACATGAGAACTTTGAGACCTATCACTACAAGAATGATGTCATTTCCTTCCAAGGAAGAAGTTGAACCTAATTCTGTTTTGATTTTTACTATTGTTAATTTTTTTTTTTTTACTTAAATACAACCATTTTGCCTCTTGTACCATGGCCTATTGACTGACTGACTGAATGGCTAACTCAGGTCAATGTGAAGTGGTTTTTGATCAGCGTTGACTCTCCTACTCATGGATGAATTGCCAAATGCTTATAACCATGATCTCAGAGTCACTTCTGCTGTGACAGAATTCTATAATGAAATCTGAAAGCAGTTTTCAAATTCTTAGTGCATTCCCCCCACCCCAACTCACATTTTACGTATTCTGGCAATAAGAGCAAAACTTCAAAGGCCTGAGTTTCATAGTTTTGTTTTGGGTTTTAATCACCTAGAGTAGTTGGTAGTGTAAATAATATACTAAAGTGCTGGAAATTATCTCTTGATATTTTGTCTTGCAGATTGTTGCTGTAGAGGCAGGAGAGTGTAAAGGATGAGGGCCTCGGTTTGGGAGCCAGATTGTCTTGAATCCAATTTCTGCTTCTCCCCTGCTTCATGTGCAATCTTTGGCAAGTATCTTAACATCTCAGTGCTTCAGTTTTCTCCTCTACAAAAGGATCTATCACTAATAACAGTCCTCTCAGCTAGCGAAACACACGAAGGACGTAAGAGAGCCCGGTGTTTAGCAGGCAGTGAATGTGATCCTTCATATAGCTAGTGAAATTATTGAAAATTTAACATTTCTTTTGAATAATTCTAAGGGTTCTTCATAATAATTCATAATAAAAATTGCAAAATATGATCTTTCACCTAATTTTTTTTCCTGCTCAGCCATCAGGCTAGGACATAGGTGAATGCAGATCCCAGCTTTATATGTGATACCCAGCATGACTTTAACGAAAAATGCTCTTGGCCTGTAGACTACTGGGAGAAAACTCCCTCTTCCTGAAGGGGCGGGATTCCTGGGGACCTGCCTCCATGCCCCTTTCCCACATCACTGCAGCGAGCTTCCAAGGCTGCCTTCTTCCTCTGTCCCATCTCTGTCTCTGTACTTTCCTGGGATGAAACATTTGCTGGATCACAGTGAGGCTGAGTCTAAAACCCCTGATAAGAAAGGGCACTCCTGTGATGAACCTTGTAGTTTCCAAGGCATTCTGTGAAGAATAACAGGGGAGGAAGAGAACAAAAGAAAGGTACCCAGAATTGTATGGAAATATAAAATGACGGAAGACCAGACCCCTTAAGAGGGATCCTACACAGCACGAAGGGTAAACATCATGGCCTTAGCAGCTACCTTCTAGATGACTGAGATGTGTGTGTGTGTGCGTGTGTGCACGCCTCCACATACCACACACACACACACACACACACACACACACACACTCCAATAAATCCAACGTGGTTTTGTCATAACTGATTTAACGAATGCATTTTACACCATTTAGTTTTCTTACTATCCACCGCAGAATCATTGTCCCTCCTTAAGCATGAGTAAGGTCTCATCCTAAGAAGTTGGAAGGGTTCGAATGCTGAGTGTTCTGTTCACATTCACTTCATCAAATAGGGATCAAAACAAAGATTAGAGCACATGTATAAGTTGACTTTCAGTGCAGGGAAATTAAAACTTTTTTTTTTTTGTGGTCTTCTGAGACCATTTGATCAGAAGATTTTAAATTCAATTTGTTTTTCCAGTCTCTCCTATCTGCACACATGCAGCTTCTAAAGCAAAATAGCATGTATCATGAGAAGGAAAGGATTTAAGAATGAGGGCTCACAGTACGGAACACTTACAACAAGCTCACGCTCTGCTCTAGGATTTCCTGTGAACTTGGTGTGTTAATCCTCAGGCATTCTTTTTCCCAATGAGCAGATCAAGACAGAAGAGAAACAGCCATAATTTGTCGCTCTAATCATGATTGCATTACATCCCACGTACTTTCAAACACCCTACATACCAACAGAGCAATAGAAGGCTTCCTTAGTTGTTAATTCACATTGCAGACTAGTTAATCTCTGACAAGAAGGGGGGGCACCCACAAGGAGCTGCAAGAAAAAGACAGCTCTGCAGACGGCACAAAGCTGTCACCCCCAGCGCTACCTGTCTGTGAGTTGTTTTCTACTTATTGTACAAGTCAAAGCACGGGGGAATGTAAAATAAACGCCCTAAACTATCCTGCGCTCCCTCTCCTTTGTCTGCAGGAACTTATATTAATTCCAGGTACATGTTCAAATGAATGAGCAGATATGTCATCG
>JADRCD010067429.1:0-10452 GCA_019843815.1 Montemys delectorum | reverse complement strand
TCTGTTATATTTGCAAACAGGAGCCTAGTATAACTGCCTTGTGTCAGGCTTCAACCAGCAGCTTACTGAAACAAATGCAGATACCCACAGACAAACAGGGGATAGAGGTCAGGGACTCTTATAGAAGAGTTGAGGGAATATTTGGGAGACCGGGTAGGGATGGCAACGCAAAAGGAAGACTAATAGTGTCAACTACCTGGACCTTTGGTTTCTCTCAGAAACTGAACCACCAACCACACAGGGGCTGGACCTGGGACACCCCACACTTATGTAAAAGATATATTTACCTTGTTCTTCATGCAGGGCCCCCAGCAATTGGAGCGGGGACTGTTCCTAAAGCTGTTGCTGCCTGTGGATCCTGTTCCTCTAACTAGGTGGCCTTGTCTGGCCTCAGTGAGAGAAGATGTGCCTAGTCCTCTAGTGACTTGAGGTGCCAGTGTATAGGGGGATACCCAGGGCTGGCTTTCACCCTCTCAGAATAGAAGAGAGGAAGATGGGGAGAGGTAGTGTGTGAAGGGTACTGGGAGAAGAGGAGCATCAATTGGGATATAAAGTGAATAAATAAATTAATTAATGGAAAAAAGAAAAACCAATTGATGGCTTATGCTTAAAAATATGTAACATAACTAACAAACAATGCAGGAATTTTAAAAAATTATTTCTTCTCTTTATTTGAGATTATAATATAATTAAATCATTTCCCCTTCTCTTCTTACCCTCAAAATCCTCTCATATACCCTTCCTTGATCTCCTAAATTTCTATGGCCTCTTTTTACTGCTATTATATTAATATATGTGCATGTATATATCCTTAAGTGCATAAATAAAACCTTCTCAGTCTGTATTATGTTAAATATATTATATTTTTAAGGCTGATCAGTTGGTATTGGAAAGGCAACTTTTGTGCTCTTCTCTGGGGAAGACTATTTCTACCACACTCAGCACTCCTTAGTTACCTGTAATTCTTTGTATAAGGTTGAGGCATGGTAGGCTTTCCTTGTCCACTTTGGCATGTCTATTAGAGTTGCCATTATTCAGAGCATGTTTAAGCTCTCATGCTTGTGAGACATTTGGACATTCCTTTGAGACACAATCTCACAGAAAACTCCCTGATCCTCTGGCTTACAATCATTTTATTCTCTCTTGTGCAATGGTCTAACTTTTTGTGTGGATTCAGTAAACTTTCTTGATGATACTCAAGAGGACAGAGTTCCCTAGTCAACTTCCACTATTGTGGAGGTTTGGGATGGAAACTCTGAGGGAGATCCTCAGTGTTGGCTGCTTTGTTGAGACAGGGACTTCTCAGCTGCTCAGGGCCTTTCTCGTTCTCCCATCCTTGCTGGGTAGACGGTCCAGGAGTTTTTATTTCTTGAAGGTCATGCAGGCTATGAGGTCTATCACCCTGTTGTTGTATCCATATTCACTATCATACCATGAAATGAGGTTTACAAAGTTCTTATGGAGATCAATATCAGCCACAGAATCAAAAGTGGAGAAGGACTGGGAGTGACTGTTAACATCACAGCAGACAACCTAGTCCTCAGTATAGGCCAGAATGCCTTTTACTGGGCCCTCAGATGCCCAATTCTCCACTTTCTTGATATCATCATACTCAATATCTTTCTTCAAGCACCAAGTCAGATCCATGATAAACACATTGGGAAAAAGGACACAAAAGGCTATACCAGGGGACTTGTCTGTTAAGCTCTGAAATGACTTTGTCCAAATACTTGCCAGCACCATTGGATGCAGGCATGATATTCTGGATAGACCCATAGTCATCAAATCACAGCTTTCCAGAGGAGCTATCTACAGTCTTTTGAGTGGCAGTGATGGCATGGATTGTGATCACGAATTTTTTTCATGATGCCAAGTTTTTGTAGATGACTTTGGCCAGGGGGACTAACCAGTTGGTAGAAAAGAAAGCATTGCTGACAATGTTGCGTGAGTTGTTATACTTCCCCAAGTTCATACCCATCTTAAGCATGGGGTGTTTACAGAAGGGGCAGAGACGATAAGCCTTTTAGCTCCACCCTTCCAGTGGCCTCCAGCCTTCTCCATGGTGTTGAAAAGAACAGAAGAGACCACAATATGCTCAGCACCAGCATCACCCTATTTGATGTTAGCAAGATCTCATTCCTGGAAGATGGTGATGGCCTTACCCTTGACAGCAAGCTTCCCATTCTCAGCCTTGACTGTGTCATCAAGGTTGCTATGGTTAGAGTGATACTAGAGCATGTAGACAATATATTTGAGGACCATGAAGGCTTCCTTGATGTCAGCATTCTCCACTTTGCCAGATGAGCTGGCAGCCTTAGTAACTAGTCACCCAATATGGCCAAATCTATTTACTCAAACCTTCACCATCATATCTAAGGGACCAGGCTGGCACTGCGCAAAATGATTTGGCTGTCTCTGGAACAGGGAGGAGCAGAGAGCCTGCAAAGGTCTTTTGATTATTACACAGTTATATGGTTTTGCTTGTTTCTTTTTGTCAGTACATGTCCTTTGTTGTGACAGTCATAAACTGCATTTTTTGTTATTAATATTATTATTACTATTATCTTTAATCTTTTTTTTACAGTCCAGTCATTATCCCCTCCTATACTGCCCCCTGACAGTTACCCATTCTTCTTCCCCCATCTCTAAGAGGATGTACCCACTTCCTCACATCCTCCACACCTTGCCTGGCATCCCCACTCCTTGGAGCCTCAAGACCTTCAAGGGTTAGGGGCTTCTTCTCTAATTGAGCTCAGACCAGGTAGTCCTCTGCTGTGTATGTGTTAGAGGCCTTGGACCAGCTAGTGTATGCTACCTGGTTGGTGGCCTGGTATCTGAGTGATCTCAGGGGTCCAGGTTATTTGAGATTGCTGGTCTTGCTATGGGGTTGTCTTCATCCTTAGCTTTTTCTAGCCTTTCCCTAGTTTAACCACAGGGTTCCCAAGGTTCGGTCCATTGGCCAGGTGTAAGTATCTGCTTCTGTCTTAGTCAGCTGCTTGCTGGCCCTCTCAGAGGACAGCCTTACTAGGCTCCTGTCTGTAAGCACACCATAGCATCAGTAATAATGTCAGGCCTTGGAGCCTCCCCTTGAGGTGGGTCCCAGTTTAGGCTGGTCACTGGTCCCTCAGTCTCCTCTCTACTTTTGTCCCTGCAGTTATTTTAGACAGGGACAATTCTGAATCAGAGGTTTTAGTGGCAGGGAGGCAACCCATCCCTCCACTTGTTGTCCTATCTTTCTAATGGAGGTAGACTCTACAAGTTCCCTCTCCCCATTGTTGGGCAGTTTATTTAAGTTCCCTCCCTGTGAGTTTTGAGATTCTTTCACCTCCTGGGTCTCTGGTACATTCTAGGGTCCCCACACCTCATACTCCTGAGGTTGTATATTTCCATTAATTCTGCTAGCCCTCATAGCTTCAGTCCTGTTCCTAGTGGGATTGAAGCATCTCTTGGGCCCTATGGCTTGCTAACCTTTTAGAGTTCTGTGGAGTGATAAGTGAATATTATTCAGAAAAGCACAAAATGTCCAGTTATATGTTTATAAAGCCTGACTTACTTGAAGAAACAAAACATACTTGAGGAAATTATAAATACCTCTATCACTATGGAAAACTCTAGCTTGTATATGACAAGAAGCAAAAGTACTGGAGTAAAATAATATTTTATGACTTGATAAATTCAACAAAATCATGAAGTACAAACATACAAGGTAATAGTGGTTATTTTTTGTCTGTTGTAAAATTCCATTCTAATTAATTATGGTGTGTGTGTGTGTGTGTGTGTGTGTGTGTGTGTGTGTGTGTATGTGTAGGTGCAGTGCTGGCATGAGACAGGCAGCATGTGCAACTCAGAGGACAACTTGAAGAAATCCATTCTCCTTTTCACCATGTATGACTCAGAGGTCAAGTGCTGGTCATCAGCTTTAATGAGACATCTCAGCAGCCCTGTTTCATATAACTTAGCTATGGTCATAAATAATATTGCATGGACAATCTCATTACATATACTGCAATTACTGTCATTGTCTCCTTCTACCTCTAAAGGGATTGGTAAAATCTATTGCTTCTCCCAGGCATGTAAATGCTGGATCTATATTTTCTTCCATATTCCTGGAAGTTGGTATCTATAAAATGAAGACACCATCACCTGTCTTGAAAATAAAATGTGATCATCTAGTCAGTTAACTGGTATGAATTTTTGTCTTTCTGGCAGGTAGCAATATAGGAAAATAGAAAATGTGCATTGAGCTACAAGGAAAATAGCAGAGGATTCAGAACTCTTAAAGTTTCTCAATAAGTAGTTTTGTACTGAACTTGTTGATATATCTGATGATAATTTGGAGAGTTTCATAAGAATGAGGTAGGAAGTGAAACATAAAATAAGGCATTATTTGTGTGACTCAATTTAATGTAAAAACACTTATGGCAGTTTTTAGATGTTTGTAGGCATGGTGTCCTGGTTAGAAGCCCAAAGGTCTTTGAAATCTTGAATTCTCATTGTTAATAAGGAACATAAATGACAATGATAATGTTGTAGTTTTCAGTAGAATGGGTTTTGGATTATTTTATAATTATGGTATTATGATGTTCTCTTAGAAAAATAACAATTTAGTAAGCCAGTAAAGCCTAATAAGTTGGTGGCTTGGTAATTATAGCAAACACAGCATTTGATTTTATACTGTGGTTACATACTAGTTGGTTTCTGAAAGAGAAGCAAAGATAAAGATATAATAAGATACAGAAGTTAAAGAACCCAAAATGTCCTAGCATTCAGTGATTTTCTGTCTTTGTCCAATATGTAGTCATGTCTGTAGCCTTCTTCACTAATTCATGTTCATGAATATAAATAAACGAATACCACCAGTGAATATATTTGTGCTATGTTTGTTTGTCAGATATAAGCATTTCTTAAGAGGACAGTGCAGTTCTTTGTTATTTGCATTCAGTTTCTTACTAATTGATTTTTCTCCCAGAGCTGAAGAACATTGACAACAGGAGGAAAACAAAACAGAGAGGAGAATGCAGATTATATTTCTGTTTGGGAATTTTTCCTTACCCTTATCTCTTTCTACACCACCAAAGAGGTGGGGTGTTTTGTATTACTTTTTGTCTATTAACCTGCTTCAGCTAACATACTGAGTAGGCTTAGTAGATATTAAGTTTCTTTGTTTGAGATATGATGCTTCAACTATTACTATAAAAATAACTTTGAGTCAGTTTATAAATTCAGCGAAGAAGAGAGATGCACTGAGCAGAGTCCAACTGAGATTAGGCATTGGCCAACTTACCTACTGATACACAAAAAAATTCAATATGTAGTGTTTTTCATAAATTTTTTTTCTGTTTTTGCTGCAACCAACAATAGAATAAGTAACAGATACAACGAGAATTGTTAAAAGTCATTCTGAATACTTTGTAATTTTTTCATTTTCGTTACTTTTTAAATGTATTTTTTAATTTTATCCAATTTTTCATTTTTACACTGCAGATTTTTATCCCTCCTGTTCCACACTCTGATTGTTACACATCTCATAACTTCTCCCCACCCCTGCTCAAAGAGAATGTCCCCACTCCCTACCCTCCATCCCACCAGATGTCCCTACTCTCTGGGGACTCCAGTCTCTTAATGGTTAGGTGCATCTTCTCTGACTGAGTACAGACTTAGCAGTCCTCTGCAGTATATGTGTTAGGGGCCTCATAACAGCTAGCTATGCTGCGTGGTTAGTGGCTCACTGACTAAGAGATCTCAGGGGTCCAGGTTAGTTGAGATTGCTGGTTTTCTTATGGGGTCTCAATTTCTTCCAGCTTTTCTCTAATTCAACCATAGGGGTCAGCAGCTTCTGTCCATTGGTTGGGTGTAAATATCTACATCTGACTCTTTCAGCTTCTTGTTGGGTCTTTCTGTGGGCAGTCATGATAGGCCCCTTTTTGTGAGCACTACAAAGCCTCAGTAATAGTGTCTGATCTCTTGAGATAATTCCCCTACTCTTCCTTTCCCTACTCTTCATGCTAAGAATCAGGGGAACTCAATAAAGAAGTTCAGCAAACATCCACATGCCTCTGTTAAAGACAGTCTATGCTTTTCAGGACAAAGTAATTTAGCCACTCTTATTTTCACTGGATATACATCAAATTAAGCGTTAAAGCCTGTGGACTCCCTCCACCCCCATATCCACTGTTTTAAACTCAGATGCTTTAATTAAAAAAAAAATTTAAACAAAAAAATTGGGGATTCTATTATTTGTTTTTGCTCCTCTTTCTTGAAATACCATGATCATTTAAATAATCTCTTACTCCAAGACTGTCCAAGACAAAGCTTTTTGAGTTTCAAGTTTCATATTTAGATGTTTGATCCATTTGGAGTTAGTTTTGTGCAGTGTAACAGATACAAACCTAATTTCTGCATGTGGAATTCGGTTTTCCCAGCACAATTTATTCAAGATACATTCTTTTCTAAAGAATATGTTTTCTACAGCTTTGTTGAACATTAAATGTACTAATTTATTTATATTCCTGTTTAGATCTTTGATTTTCTCATCTGTCTAAGTATCTGTTTTTATGCTACTAATTTGCTTTCTTTTACCATGGACTTGTAATGCATCTAGAAAGTGAATCCCTCAAGTAGAGTTCTTTTGGTCAGTATTGTTTTGGCTAACAATTGGGTGTTATGGTTCTATATGGTTTTTAGGACAGATTTTTTTCTTTTATTTATGTGAAGAATGAAGTGGATATTTTAGTTGGGATTGCACTAAATTTGTAAATGACTTTTAGTAAAATTGTCATTTTCACAGCAGTAACTCTACCAATTCAAAAACATGTGATGTCTTTACATTTACAAATGTTTTTCTTTCTTCAAAGGTTAAAAGTTTGTATTATAGAAGTATTATAATTTCTTTGTGAGGTTATTCCTATGCATTTGGAGGCTATTGTGAATGTCTATGATCTATTTCTTGTTATGTATGTTGTTGGTTTAAGAAAAGCTTTTGATATATGCAAGATGATTCTGCATGCAGTCACCCTCCTTAATGTGTTCATTTCTAGGAATTTTTGTGTAGACCATTTGGGATACCTAATTATTCTATTATGTATGCAAATAATGATACTTTTCTTTTTCAAATATGCATTTTTAAAATTTCCTTCTCTTGCCTCACAATGCAGCTAGTGCTTTAAGTTCAATAGTAAAAATGAGGGAGTAGGGTGGATAGCCCTGTGTCATATATATAAATTTGATTAAATTGAAGGATATTCCCTCTAGGCCTACTCTTTCTGGGACTAGTATCATGAAGAGATGTTAGATTTTTTTCAAAGGCTTTTTGTGCATATATTAAGATTATCATGTGGTTTCTATATTTAAGTTCATGTAGATGGTTGATTACATTGATTTCTTTATGATGAATCATCCTTGCATATCAGGAGCAAAACCAACCTGGTCACCGTGGATAATCTTTTTTATGTGTTTACCTATATTCACTATGCAGCTCTTTCATTCTTTTGGTAGCTGGGCCAATGGTCTGTCACTGTAACCTGCTTCCCTTTGTAAAGAACTCTTTGATTTATTTTTTTATTATTTTCATTTTTTATTTCATTATTTTATGCTCTAATTTTTATCATGTGTTATAATATAATCAAATGGATCTGGATTTGGTTTGCTCTTGTTTTTCCAAATTTTTGAGTTACAACATAAATTCATTTATTTATATTCTCTCTGATATTTTTGTGTGTAGAGCTATATATTTCACTCTTTCATCTGCATTCAATGTGTCGCAGTAGTTTTGTTGTGTTTTCATTTGTATTTAGTTCCAGAAAAATTTTATTACTTAATTGACCCATTAATCCTTCAGTAATGAGTTGTTTTTATCTCCATGAGTTTGTATATTCACTAGAGACACAGTTATTGGTTGTTAATTTTAAGTTTTATTGCATTGCATATGCATGGAGTTATTTTACCCTTTCTTAATTTGTACAAATTTTCTTTATGTCTAAGAATGTTGTCTTTTTAGAAAAGCTTCCAAGTGCTGCTGAATAAAATTGCATTACTTGGTGTTTGGGTAGAATATTTTATAGATACCTGTTAATTTCACTTGATGTAAGTTGTCATTAGGTTCTGATATTTCTCTGAGTAACTTTAGCTTTGTACAGGTGGTCTGTCTATTGGAAGTAATGGGGTATTGACAAGGCCTGCTATAAGTGGGTTAATACTAATCTGTATCTTGAAATCTTGTCATACATATTTTGAAATTAGCTACATAAGAGTTTAACCTAGATATAATCAAGATAATATTGACCTGTTACTTTATTGTTCAGATGATTAGTATAATCAGAAATTTTATGACTCTTATCAAGCTTTTATTTGAAACCTGATTTATAAATTATTAAGAGAGTAACATCTGTTGGTTTTCTTGCCCTAACTGACTAGAGGGCTTTTATCCATCTTCTTACAAAACAGCAACCAAGCAATAATACATACTCTGAAGAAAACTCACTCTTTTCTGCTATATCTGTGATTGGCACAAGGAAAACAAAACAAAACAAAACAACAGCTGTCTAAGAACAATTCCATGTTTCGAAGAAACCGAAGTAACAAAATTCTTGTGTTGTTTTCTTGGAATGTTCTCACAAGCACTCAAAATTTTCCTCATATCACTTTTCTGGAATTGAATCCCAATGTTATGCCTTAGGGATTTTATTTTAAGGTCTTGTTCTATTGTTTTACTGTATATTTTTATATATGTATAGGTACTTCCTCTGCTAGTATGGTAAAATTTTCATCTATGATCTTATTGAAGATCTGATCTATGCAGTTGACCTGGCATTAGTATCTTTCATCTATTATAATGAACATTTAATTTTTTCATGGTATCCCAATTTTCCAGTATCATCCGTTCCTGTGTTTGTAAAATATTTGCATATACTTTGTTTATTTTGACTCTATCTTCTATTTTATTTTAAAACCATGATGTGATCATTTCTATTTGAATAATTCTCCTTGTAAGGTTTTCCTTTGACTTTTAGTTGTATTGTTGTGATTCTCAGTTATATGATCATTTCAGCTTGAGTCCTCTTTAATGTTTTCATATCTTTATTGCATTCCATTTTCAAATCCTGTATTGTCGTTTTCATTTCCATCACTTTTATATTTCTATTTTCTTGGACATCATTCAGGCATTTTTAAAAAGTTATTTCTTTTTAAGTCCACTGAGCTCGTTCTTTGTGTATTTTTTAAATATCTTAAATTATTTGATGAAGTTTATACTTGTTCTTTCTAAATCTATTTCCCAAGATTCTTCTCGGTAATTTTCATAGGTAAATATTTCTACAGGGTTGGTAGCTCCAGGGGGAGGTTTTATTGATATTTCATATTATTTCTATTATTGAAATGTGATCTAGACATATTGAGTTCATATGATATTTATGTTATGATATAAACCTAACAGGTTGGAGCAAAAGAGAGGATATGTAGTGTTGGTCCTATTGACTCTAGAGATTTGATATGGCTTAAGTGGAATAAAGAAAAGTACATATAGGAATCTGGGCTGATGTGCATAGCTAGATTTTTGGTTCATTCTGGAGAGGTGTAGGGGGCAGGGATAACCATATACTCACAAGCTAAACCTAAATAAGAATGTATATTTTATTTCTTTCCTTTTCCATTTTTTTATTGCAATGTAGCACTTGTCTAACCTGAAGATGTGCATATGACCAAAGGTTCCATCTGAAGAATCAGCAAATAAATGAACAAATAAAATGACAAACATTTCTTTCTACATACTCTAATAGTGTCAACTATCATATGTATGTGTATGTGTATGTGTATGTGTATGTGTATATGTATGTGTATATAATGACTGGTTATAGAATAGTAACTGAGGAGAAGGCACACAAAACTCCACTTAAGACAATGAAGCAAAACACATTTCATTGGACCAATTACTTACAATGCATAATGAATATCTCAGAAAATTTTAAAGAATCAGTTAAAAATGTTTCAGGAGCAGTAGTAAATTTGACAAGTGGTATTGGTGGACTAAGTACTAATTGCTTTTTTTAATTATTGTATTAGATATTATCTTTATTTACATTTTGAATGATATCCCTGTATTGGCTGGTTTTGTGTGTCAACTTGGCACAGGCTGCAGTTATCACAGAAAAGGGAGCTTCAGTTGGGGAAGTGCCTCCATGAGACCCAGCTGTGGGGCATTTTCTCAATTAGTGATCAAGGGGGTAGGGCCCCTTGTGGGTGGTGCCATCCCTGGGCTAGAAGTCTTGGGTTCTATAAGAGAGCAGGCTGAACAAGCCAGGAAAAACAAACCAGCAAAGAACATCTCTCCATGGCCTCTGCATCAGCTCCTGCTTCCTAACCTGCTTGAGTTCCAGTCCTGACTTGCTCTGGTGATCAACAGCCATGTAAAAATAAGCTGAATAAACCCTTTCCTCCCCAACTTGCTTCTTGGTCATG
>JADRCD010067428.1:0-16649 GCA_019843815.1 Montemys delectorum | reverse complement strand
GTTATTTTTGTTGTTAGAGGTGGGATTAGGTTTTTTGGCTATCTTCTTTTTGGTTTGTTAAAAGATTATTTTCTTGATTTATCTTGGGTATAGTCTCTCTTCTTGTGTTAGTCTTTTCTCTTTATTATCCTTTGTAGGGCTGGATTTGTGGAAAGATATTGTTTAATTTTTGTCTTGTCATGGAATATCTTGCTTTCTCCTTCTATGCTAATTGATAATTTTGCTGGGTATATTAGTCTGGGCTGGCATTTATGTTCTCTTAGGGTCTGTATGACATCTGCTCAGGATCTTCTAGCTTTCATAGTCTCTGGTGAGAAGTCTGTTATAATTCTGATAGGTCTTCCTTCACATGTTACTTGATCTTTTTCCTTTACTGCTTTTAATATTCTTTCTTTATTTAATGCACTTGCTGTTTTGATTATTATGTGACAGGAGGAATTTCTTTTCTGGTCCAGTCTATTTGAAGTTCTGTAGGCTTCTTGTATGTTCATGGGCATCTCTTTCTTTAGGTTAGTGAAGTTTTCTTCTATGATTTTGTTGAAGATATTTACTGGCCCGTTAAGTTGGGAATCTTTGCTCTCTTCTATACCTATTATCCTTAGGTTTGGTCTTCTCATTGTGTCCTGGATTTCCTGTATATTTGGGGTTTGGAGCTTTTTGCATTTTACATTTTCTTTGACTGTTGTGTCCGTGTTTTCTAAGGTATCTTCTGCCAATGAGATTCTCTTTCCTAGGTTTTCTAACCCCAGGGTTGTCTCCCTTTGTGATTTCCTTACCGTTTCTATTTCCATTTTTAGATTTTGTATTGTTTTGTTCATTTCCTTTACCTGTTTGTTTGTGTTTTCCTCTAATTCTTTAAGGTATTTTTGTGTTTCCTCTTTATGGGCTT
Organism: Montemys delectorum; assembly: GCA_019843815.1. Taxonomy (NCBI): domain Eukaryota; kingdom Metazoa; phylum Chordata; class Mammalia; order Rodentia; family Muridae; genus Montemys; species Montemys delectorum. Next base: position 15,760 of record JADRCD010067428.1, on the reverse strand, counting down.
CTACCTGTTTACCTGTGTTCTCCTGTATTTCTTTAAGGGAGTTATTTATGTCCTTCTTAAAGTCCATCATCATCATTATGAGAAGTAACTTTAGATCTGAGTCTTGCTTTTCCAGTGTGATGGTGTATCCAGGACTTGCTATGGTGGGAGAATTGGGTTCTGATGATGCCAAGTAACCTTGGTTTCTGTTGCTTCTGTTCTTATGCTTGCCTGTACCATCTGGTTATCTCTAGTGCTCCCTGCCCTCCATATATCTGACTTGAGCTTGTCCTTCCTGTGATCCTGGTTGAATCAGAACTCCTCAGAGTCTGTCTCTGAGATCCTGTGATTCCAGTGCCCCGTGATCCTAAGATTCTGGGTGTGTCAGAGTTCCTGGGAGCCAAGGTTCCTCTGAGCCCCTGAGATCCTGGTATGACCAAGCTCCTGAGCTCCTGGGAACCTGTGATCCTGTGATCCTGTGTGTGCTAGAGTGCCTGGGATTGGAGCCTCCTCTGGGTGCTGTGGGGTTGGCTGCCGCATTTGTGCCCAAGGTAAACCAGTGTGGACTTGAAGGAATCTGAGCCACTGGTCAGGCTGGGTTCCTGCTTCCCTGGATCCTGCTGGCCCATTACTCCAGGTGGTGTTGGAACAGGTGGAAATCTGTTTTTTTATTTATTTGTTTGTTTTCAGTTATAATATTTATTTTTTCTCCATTTTCTTTTTTATTAGATATTTTCTTTTTTTTTACATTTCAAGTGTTATCTCCTTTCCTGGTTTTCCCTCCAAAAAAAAAACCCTGTTCCCTCCCCTCCACCCCTGCTCACCAACCCACCCTCTCCTGCTTCCTGGCCCTGGCATTTCCTACACTGGGGCATAGAACCGTCATAGGACCAAATAGCTGAGTAGTTTTACCTTGTTTAAATGCATCACATTTTCTTTATCCATTCTTCAATTGAGGGACATCTAGATTGTTTCCCGTTTCTGGCTATTATGAATAAAGCTACTGTGAACATAGTTGAGCAAATATCCTTGTGATATAGCTGCTTCTTGGAGTAGATCAATTCACAATTTTCTGAGACACTGCTATATTGATTTTCAAAGTAGATGTACAAGTACTCCCACCAGCAATGGAGGAATGATCCCCTTTCTCCACATTCTCCCCAGCATGAGAGTTTCATTTGTGTTTTTTTTTTTTTTTTTTTGAGACAGGGCTTCTCTGTGTAGCCATAACATCTGTGAGTCATAACATCTGTTAGCTCCATTATTTCTCTGTTTAGTTTATCCTTTTCCAAACCTTTACTTTATTTTTGATGTTGTGGTATGTTTTATTTTTTGTTTGTTTGTTTGTTTGTTTGTTTGTTTGTTTTGAGACAGGGTTTCTCTATGTAGCCCTGGCTGTCCTGGAACTCACTCTGTAGACCAGGCTGCCCTTGAACTCAGAAATCCGCCTGCCTCTGCCTCCCAAGTGCTGGGATTAAAGGCGTACGCCACCACTGCCCGGCTTCATTTGTGTTTTTTATCTTAGCCATTCAGGGAGTATAAAATAGAATCTGAGTCATTTTGATTTCCATTTGCCTGATGGGTAAGGATGGTGAACATTTCTTTAGGTGCTTCTAGGCCATTTGAGATTCCTCTTTTGATAATTCTGTTTAACTTGGTATCTGAGTTCTTAATGGGATAATTTGGTTAGTTGATGTCTATTTTCCTGAGTTCTTTATGTATTATGGATATTAGCCCTCTGTCAGTTGGTAGAAATATTTTCCCATACTGTATGATGATATTTTGTCCTATTGGTGGTGTCCTTTTTCTTAGGGCAGCTTTTCAGTTTCATGAGGTCCCATTTATTAATTGTTGATATTAGCTCCATCATGACTGGTGTTCTGATCAGAAAGTTACCTCCTGTGACAATGCATTCAAGGTTATTCCCCACTTTCTTTTCTATTTGGTTTAGTGTATCTGGTTTTATGTTGAGGTCTTTGAACTTGAATTTTGTGTAGGTGACGGATATGGATCTATTTGCATTTTTCTACATGCACACATCCAGTTAGACCAGTACCATTTGTTGAAGATGCTTTCTTTATTCCATTGTGTAATTCTTGGTTCTCTATCAAAAAACAAATATCCATAGGTGTGTGGATTTATGTCTGGGTCTTCAATTCCATTGATCAGTCTGTCTGTTTTTAATCTAATACTAGGTGCTTCATTTTATGCTCTGTAGTAGAGCATGAAATCAGGGATTGCTATACCTCCCAAAAGTTCTTATTGTACAGGATTGTTTTAGCTATCCTGTGATTTCTGTTTTTCCATATGAAGTTGAGTATTGCTCTTTCAAGGTAAGCAAAAAATTGTGCTGGATTTTTTATGGGAATTGGATTGAATCTGTAGATTGTAGATTACCAAAAGTTAAGATAGACATTTTTAAGATGTTAATCCTTTTGATCTATGAACATCGGAGATCTTTCCAACTTCTGATATTTTCTTCAATTTCTTTCTTCAAAGACTTGAAGTTCTTGTCATATGGGTCTTTCACTTGTTTGGTTAGAGTTAGACCAAGATATTTGATGTTATTTGTGTTATAATAAAGGATGTTGTTTCCTTGACTTTTTTCAAAGCCTATTTACATTTGTATATAGACAGGCTACTAATTTTTTGAGTTAATTTTATATCCAGTCACTTTGCTGAAGGTGTTTCTCACATGTAGGAGCTCCATGGTAGAATTTTGGGGATTGCTTATGTATATTATCGTATTATCTATGAAAAACAATACATTGACTTCTTCCTTTTCAAATTGATCTCCTTTTGCTGTCTTACTGCTCTAGCTAGAATTTCAAGTACTATATTGAATAGATGTGGAGAGAGTGTACAGCCTTCTCTTGTTGATTTTAGTGAAATTGCTTTGAATTTCTCTCCATTTAATTTGATGCTGGCTATTGAATTGCTGTATATTGATTTTATTTTGATTAGTTATATACCTTGTATCGTTGATCTTATTAAGACTTGTCATGAAGGGGTGTTGGATTTTGTCAACGACTTTTTCAGCATTTAATGAGACGGAAATGTGTTTGTTTTTCTTTGTTTGCTTATGTATTTGTAGTGAATTACAGTGACAGATTTTCATGCATTGAACCATCCCTGAATCTCTGGGATGAAGCCTACTTGATCATGGTGGATGATTATTTTGATGTGTGTTTAGATTAAGTTTTTCAAGTATTCTATGGGTATTTCTGCTTCAATGTTCATGAGGGAAAATGGTCTGTAATTCTCTTTGTGGTTTAGGTATCAGGGTAACTGTGGCCTCATAAAATGAATTTCCCAATGTTCCTTCTTTTTCTGTTTTGTGGAATGATTTGAGGAGTGTTGGTATTAGCTCTTCTTTGAAAGTCTGGTAGAAATCTGCACTAAAACTGTGTGCTCCTGGACTTTGGGAAACTTTTAATAACTGCTTCTATTTCACTAGGGGCTATAAGTCCATTTAAATTGTTTATCAATTTAAATAATTGATATTTATTTACTATCAATTGATTCAGCTGTGGTAAATGCTTTCCATCAAGAAAATTGTCCATTTCTTTTAGTTTTTTTCAATTTTTTAGAATACACATTTTGTTTTTATATATGGCCTAGTGATTCTTCGAATTTCCTCAGGGACTGTTGTTATGCCCCCCCCCCCCCCGCTTTAGTTTCTGGTTTTGTTAATTTAGATACTATCTTTGCCTTTTAGTGAGTTTGGATAAGGGTTTGTCTATCTTGTCGATTTTCTCAGAGTCAACTCTTTGTTTCATTGAGCCCTTGCATTATTCCCTTTGTTTCTATTTAATTGATTTAGCCTTCAATTTGATTATTTCCTGCTGTCCTCTTAAGTGTGTTTGCTTCTTTTTGTGCTGTGAAGTCACTAGTATGACATCTCTTCATGAAGGTACTTAGTGCTATGAACTTTTCTCTTATCATTCCTTTCATTGTGTCCCATACGCTTGGGTATGTTGTGGATTCATTTTCGTTGCCTTCTAGGAAGTCCGTAATTTCTTTGTTTCTACCTTAACCCAGTAGTCATTCAGTTCAAAGTTGTTCAGTTTCCATGAGTTTGTAAGCTGTTGTTTCTTTTGTAGATTAAATTCAGCTTTAATCTATGGTGTCCTGATAGGATTCAGGGGTTATTTCAGTTTTCTTCTCTCTGTTGAGATTTGGTTTGAAATAGAGTATGTGGTCAGTTCTGGAGAAAGTTCTATAAAGTGTTGGAAGAAGGTATATTCTTTTCTGTTTATATGAAATATTCTGTAGTTAGGTCCATTTGAGTCATAACATCTGTTAGCACCATTATTTCTGTTTAGTTTATCCTTTTCCAAACCTTTATTTTTGATGTTGTGGTATGTTTCTTGTTTGTTTGTTTTTCGAGACAGGGTTTCTCTATGTAGCCCTGGCTGTCCTGGAACTCACTCTGTAGACCAGACTGGCCTCGAACTCAGAAATCTGCCTTGCCTGCCTCTATCTCCCAAGTGCTGGGACTAAAGGCATGCACCACCACTGCCCAGCTGGTATGTTTCTTATATGCACCAAAATGATGGATCCTGGTTTTGTATACATTCTGTTAGTCTGTGTCTCTATTGGGGAGTTGAGTCCATTGATATTGAGAAATATTAATAACCAGTGATTGTTAATTCCTGTTATTTTTGTTGTTGGTGTTGGTGTTGGTGGTGGTGGTGGTGGTGGTGATGTGTATGTGTGTGTGTGCTTCCATTGTTTTTTGTTTTTGCTTATGTGAGATTATTTTCTGTGTTTTCATGGTTATAGCTGGCTTTCTTGGGGTGGAGTTTTCCTCCTAGAATCTTCTATAGGGCTGGATTTGCAGATAGATATTGTTTTGATTTGTTTGTTTGTTGGATTTTGGCATGGGTCCCCCACTCGAGAAGAAACAGGAAGGAGATCGATGTAAATTACATGAGGTTTATTATTGCCAGTATACTTGGATCATCCTGCATTCAGAGCAAAGGAGACAACCAGGAACAAAAGCACACACATTTTTTATACCTTTCAGTACATAGGTTTATAGCATGAGTTAGTTATCTCTCATTGGTGGAGCCCATTGCCTTTTGTTCTCATTGACCTTTATGCCCCAGGTGAGGGGGAGATACCGATTGCACATAGGAGGGGTCTGTGGGGGGGATTCACCCTCCCAGGGATGTTTCCTGGAACTGGGCATTACTCCCCACAATTAGGGCATCTCCTGGGGACTGATCTTTGCTCGGTAAACTCTTCTGAAGCTCTGTCTTTAGGCTTAATGGACATTCATTGCTCCTTGGTATTTTTTATGAGGTGTCCCTATTCGCTTAACTTTTACATGTTGTCATGGAATAGCTTGTTTGCTCCATCTATAGTGGTTGAGAGTTCTACTGTGTATAGTAGACTTTGCTGACATCTGTGGTCTCCAAGACATTTACAAGACAACTGTCTAGGCTTTTAGAGTCTCCACTGAGAAGTCCATTGTAATTTTAATGGGTCTGCCTTTATGTGTTAGTTGGGCATTTTCCCTTGAAGCTTTTAATATTCTTTCTTGATTCTGTATATTTAGTGTTTTGTATGTTTTGTATGTCAGTGTTCCGATTATTATGTGGTGGGGAACTTTTCTACAAGCTTCGTGTTCCTTTATATGTATGTCCTTAAAGTTTGAGAATTTTTCTTCTAGAATTTTGTTAAAAATATTTTCTGGATCTTTGAGCTGAGATTATTCTGCTGCTTCTACTCCTGTGGTTCTTGGTTCACTCTTTTCATAGTGTCCCTGATTTTCTGGATGTTTTATGTCATGAATGTTTTTAGATTTAACATTGTCTTTGACCAATATATCAATTTCTTTTATTGTATATTCTATGCCTGAGATTGTCTTCTATTTCTTATATTTTATTGGTAATACTTGCATCTGTAACTCTTGTTCACTTCCCTAGGTTTTCCTTCTCTTGGATTCTCTCATTTGTGTTTTCTTTATTGCTTCTATTTCCATTCCCCATCCTTATTAATTTCAAGAAAGCCAACTACACCCAAGAAAACACAGAAAGTAATCTCATATCAGCAAAACCAAAAGAGGGGAAGCATACACACACACAGACCAAAACTACCACCATCAAAACAACAACAATAACGAAATAACAGTTTTATTCATTTCCTTCACTCGGCTTGTTTGTTTTTATTAGACTTTCTTTTAGGGATTTATTCATATTCTCACATTGTTTGTTTGTGTTTTTCTGTATTTCTATAGGAATTTATTCATTTCCTCTTTTTTTTTCTCCAGACAGGGTTTCCTTGTGTAGCCCCTGCTGTCCTGGAACTCACTCTGTAGACTAGGCTGGCCTCTGCCTCCCAAGTGCTGGGATTAAAAGGCGTGTACCACCACCACCCGGCCTATTCCTTTCCTCTTTAAGGACATCTATCAAGTAGACAAAGTTGGGTTTAAGGTAATCTTCATGTGTTTCAGCTGTGTTAGAATATCCAGAGTTTGCTGTAGTATGATAGCTGAGCTCTGGTGGTGTCATATTTCCCTGGCTGTTGTTGATTGTGCTCCTATTCTGACTTCTAGGCATCTGGGTTTAGGATAATTATAAGTTTAGGTGCTGATATCTGAGTTTATCTTTGTTGAATGGATGTTTTTCCCATAGTTTCTGTTTCCTCTCTGGTCTCTTGACCTATGTGGCCTGCAAGGCCTCAGCTATCCTCTAGTAGATCCTCTAGAGCTTGGTGCTCTGCAGGATCTCTGTGGTTTGGGGTCCCAGGTGTTCTATGATGCTGGGAACTGGTGTGACCTCTGGGGTTCAGGATACTGGTGTGGTCTCTGGTAGAGAAGGGTGGTTCTGGGGTTCTGGCTACCTGCATGACATGGCCTGCAGTAGAGCAGGGGCCTGTTGATGGCACTGTGGACCAGCATATGGTGACCAGGGGAAAGAGTGCTGTCGAGGGGAAACTGGGTTTGCTCTAAGCAATGTTGTCTAGTCATGGGTGAAGTCTTTCTTGGAGAGTTCATTGCCCCTGGTAGAGCAGGGAGTTTCTGCCTTTCTTAATTTTTTTTTTTATTAATCAGACTAAAAAAATCTAACAGCCGACCTCAATTGCTCTGGTATTATCTGGTGACCATGAAGGGACTCTTCAAATTTTCTAGTTATAAGGCTATTTATCCTAGATCTTGGAAAGAAGATCCTAGAATTGAGGATTTTAGTTTTAGTCTTCATATATGTGGTATGAGTTAACACTTTCTTACAGATCTGAATTGTTTGATTAAACCAGGTTAGAGAGCGTGTCATGATCATCTCAGCGCCTCCTTCAATCTATCGTGAGCCTATAACAACAAAGACACCATCACTGTAGACTAACCAAAATAGTTCCTTTGGTTTAGGCTTATATTTATAGAGAAGATACTTCCAGGAAGCATCTCTTCCCTGTAGGAACCTGCAAACCATGTTATGTATTCCTGGGAGATCCAGGTGCTCAGAATCAATCTTTTCAAAAGTCTAGGATTCGAACATAGGTTCTTGGTGAGCCTCTGCTATTAACTTCTTTTTCATTGAGTCCAAAATGGGCGCCAAGTGGCAGGTAAACACTGGGTGACTCTAACGCTTATGAAAAAGGCAAACAAGTTTTCCCTTTTCATGCATAGCTGAGCAGTATATATATTCCTGTATTTGGTTCCATAGGGAAGCTCAGCGACATATATAAATTGAAAGAAATCAGAGAAAAGACAGGAAAGAAGAAATCCAGGTGTCTGTTTACCATTATCTTGATAAAATGGCAGTGACACATACTCTGCCTGCAACAATTACTGTGATAAATGCCCCTTTCTTTGAGGCTTGTTTGAAAGTCAATTATGTAGATTATTTGGAGAATACTGACAGATGGCCTTCTTCCCTAGATGGAACAATCAAGCCGAACTTTGATATGTGCACAGAAAATACTGTCATTTCTCAAACACAAAAGAGGCTTCCCTAAGATTGCCCACCAAAGGACTCAGTGAAAGTTTACCTTTGGCCACTTTTGATAATGCCCTTAGGCTTTATTTTACTTTGTCATTTTTTTTTTCTGGGTCTCCTCTTCTTCCAGCCTCCATGGAAAGTAATGCTTCTTTTCATCTCCTAGTCAAATATTGATCTCCAACCTGTCCTCAAGGTTTTGATTAACACAAAAGATGCCACGCAAGCAGCTTTCTGTTTGTTTTCAGCTAATTCGTTTTTTATTATTCACTTGCTGCAGTAAATCTTACTTTTATTGTCCAACCACTAAACAGAAAAAAAAATGGATTGATTTGAGCAACTAAATAATTCAAGCCACAATATGTGGTGGAAAGTGGGGGAAGGGGAGAGAGGGAGAATTAGGGGAGTCTGAGAAGATGTGATTAAATATTGCCCTTCGGTTTCTTAGTTCTCCCCCAAACTACTCCAGAGGTTACACCAACTTGGTTGTATCATGAAGGGTTTGAGTAAAGTGGCATCATGTTACTGTACAGGTGACTTAAGGCAATGAAAAGCTTAAAAATGCTTATCTATAGCGCCTTCCTAATCCTAAACACAACGGAGCTGAGCTCTTAAGGAGCTCATTAACTCCTCTCCTTCTGTTGTATGAATTCATTCTCTAGACACAAGTACTGAAATGTTTGTTTGTTTGTTTGTTCATTTGTTTTAATTTCTAAAGTTATAAGCCTAGCTGGCAATAACAGCACATGCCTGTAATTTAGGCACAGACAAGACTGGGCTAGTCTAGCTACTCTGGGCTACTTAAATAGATGCTATCTCATTAAACACATACAAACACACACACACACAGAGAGAGAGAGACAGAGAGAGAGAGACAGAGACAGAAAGGCAGAGAGGCACAGAGACAGAGAGGCAGAGAGACAGAGAAGCAGAGAGAAAGAGGCACAGAGACACAGAGACAGAAATAGAGAGACAAAGACACACACAGAGAGAAAGAGAGAGATGGCAGAACAGTAGGGACTAGAGACTGAAACATCAGAATTACTTATCTAAAAAGCTAGTTTTCAGAGAAACCTGGAAGCCCTTCCTCACCTCAGCTTTACCACCTTAAGAGAGTATGCCCATGAATAGCTTGTGCAATACAAACTGGAGAGGAGTGTACCATGTAAATGTCCTAAAAAGGCTAGTACACTTCCTGGCTTAATGATCTGTAGACTTTTCTCCTTGACTCAGCTCACTAGCCCATTCTTGTTCTCAAGAGAGCTTTCTCTTTTCTTTTATATAAGCCATCCTCATTTCAATTTCTGACCATGTATCTCTGGTGCAATCCTCAGTCTCAGGAAAAAAAGAACCTAGAATACCAGGTCCTCTAAACTCAGATCCAGGGCTGGGATCTAACCATATCCCTGCTCAGCTCTGGTCAAAAGCCTAAGCATGCTTTCCCTGACATTCGGCATTTTTTGCTGTTTCTCTGCCTCCCTAATTCAAAATGTATGAATCTTTCCATCTCCCTCCTGCCAGAAGCACCTTGACCATTCTATTTTTTTTTCTCTCAAACTATAATAAAATTGTCTTTGGTCTTTCTCGCAAGAAGAAAATCTGTTCCTAAATTCTTTATTAATGAAGCTAAGAACCACCACCCCCCAAAAAAAATTTTCCCCCAGAAGAGTGTAAACCAAAGTCAGATATAAATGTTTGTTTCTGAAATCCTAACACTCTCGGGACTGAGATAGGAGTATTACAATAACTTTAAAGCCTAGCTACATAGTAAGTTCCAGGCCAGCCTCAAAAACATAGTGAGACTCTATATACAAAGGAAAAAAATAGGTACAAATAAAATGTCTGTACTGATGCATATTAATGAAACCCAATACATGGGAAGGTTTTAAAAATCAACACAATAGAATGGAGATAAAGCTATCATAAAGTAAAATTGAAGGAGAGGGATCACTAGTTTTTTAAAGAATAGTTTCAAGAATGAAAAACATGATAAGTCATATAAGAAGAAACCAAGAGAATAAAAAAGAGTTTTTTTTTCCATCCTCCATCATCTCTAAACTCAACTCTCCTTTCCCTCTTGCATCCACTATGTTTAGGACTCCACATATTAGACTCAAACTCACAAACTATAAATAAAAAAGATGGATAGTGTGTTGTTAGTCAGCTTTCACATTGTAACAATAACAAACCATTCTGTTTCCCCAGATCTCATCCCCAGCTCAGCAGCAGAACACCTGTAGCAGCCTTCCCTGTTGACCCTCCACCCCTGCTCCCATCTCCTGTGGATCCCACAGATCTTCCCATTCTAACATCGGCCCCATCATTTCTTGCTTTTTTCTTAGCCTTCAACTCCAATTTCAACACAAGATCTGCTCCTCCTTAGGAAACAAGTAGGCTGAGGACATACCCAAGGATCTCTCCTGTTACTCCTGAGAAAATAATCTCACACCAGCAAAACCAAAAGAAGGGAAGCACACACATATCACCACCAATAACAACAACAATAAAATAATAGGAACTAACAATCATTGATCATTGATATTACTCAATATGGGGGACTCAATTCCCCAATAAAAAGACACAGACCAAAATCAGACACGAAAATGGATCCATCCTTCTGCTACATAGAAGAAACCTGCCTGAACATCAAGGATAGTCATTATGTCAGGGTAAAGGGTGGAAAAAGTATTCCAACCAAATGGACCTAAGAAGTAAGCTGGTGTAGCCATTTTAATATCTGCCAAAGTAGATTTCAAACCAAAACTAAAGAGATAGTAAAGGACTGCATACTCATCAAAGAAAAAAAGCCACCAAATGACAGTTCAGTTATTAACATCACAAAGGCACACAAGTGTATAAAAGAAAAAAGTACTAAAACCTAAATCACATATTTACCCACACATGGAGCATCCCACTCTTACCAAGGGACAAGTAATCCAGACAAAAACTGAACAGAGAAATCTGAAAATTAACAGATGCTATAAACTAAGTAGACCAACAGATTATCTGCATTCACCTAAATACAAAAGAATATACCTTCTTCTCTCACCTCATGGAACTTTCTCCAAAGTTGACCACATACCCAAACACATAGCAAGTCTCAACAGTTACAAAGAAATTGAAATAACACTGTGCTTCCTATTGGAACCCCACGGATTAAAGCTAGATATTAACAACAGAAAGCATACAAAGTGAACAGCCCCTACTGAATGAAAAATGGGTCAAGACAGAAATAAAGAAAAATTAATGACTTTCTAGAATTTAATGAAAATGAATGCATAGCATATCCAAATTTATAAACACAATGAAAGCAGTGCTAATGTGAAAGATTGTAGCACTGTGTCTACATTCTTAAAAATTGGAGAGATAGATCTTATACCAGCAACCTAACAGGCCATCTGAAAGATCTACAACAAAAAAGAAAAAAATCCCATCCATGAGGAGTACATGGCAGAGAATTATCAAACTGAAGGAAGAAATCAATAAAATCAAAACAAAGAGAAAAATAGAAAGGTTCAATGAAACAAAGAGTTGGTTCTTTGAGAAAATCAACAAGATAGATAATCCTTTATCCAAACTCATTACAAGGCAGAGAGAGAATATCAAATTAACAAAATCAGAAACTAAAACAGAGACATAACAACAGACACTGAGGAAATCAGAAGAATGATAAAATCACAAAAACCTACACTACACGAAATTGGAAAGTCTAATGGAAACAGACAATTTTCTCAAAGATACCACATACCAAAGTTAAATCAAGATTACATAAACAATTTAAATAGACCCATGACCCCTGCTGAGATAGAAACAATCATTAAAAGTCTCCCACCCACCCCCCAAATGTGGGGACAGATTTTTAAGTGAAAAATGCTTTCAAAGAAGAGTTAATGCCAATACTCCTCAAACTGAAAGAACACTGCCAAACTCACTTAATCAAGCCACAGTTACCCTGATATCCAAACCATATAGAAACTCCAAAAAGAAAGAGAATTACAAATCAATTTCCTGTATGAACACAGATGCATAAATACTCAAAAGAATACTTGTAAACCAAATCTAAGATCACATGAACAAAAAACATCTACCATGATCAAGTAGGCTTCATCCCAGAGATGCAGGGATGGTTCAATATACAAAAGTTAGTCAATGTAATCCACCATATAAACAAACTAAAATGAAAAATATAATCATCTCATTAGATACAGAAAAGCTCTTTGACAAAATCCAATGCCCTTTCATGATAAAAGTCTTGGAGAGATTAGGGATACAAGAGACGTACCTAAACATAATGATGGCAATTTACAGCAAGCCTATAGCCAACAACAAATCAAGTGCAGAGAAATTCCACTAATTCAGGAACAAGGTTTTCTGCTCCACATGTATGCAATATAGTACTTGAAGTTCTAGCTAGAGCAAGAAGACAGATGAAAGAAATCAAGAGGATACACATTGGAAAGGAAGAAGTCAAAATATTGTTATTTGCAGATAATCTGATAGTATACATAAGTACCTCTAAAATTTCTACCAGGGAACTCCAACAGCTGGTAAACACCTTCAGAAAATTTGCTGAATACAAAATTAACTCAAAATATCAGTAGCCCTCCTATATACAAATGACAAACAGTCTGAGAAAGAAATCAGGGAAACAACACCTTTAGCAATAGCCTCAAGTCACATAAAATATCTTGGGGTGACTCTAATCAAGCAAGTAAAAGACAATTTGGTGGTTTGAATACATATGACCCCCCAAAACTCATGTGTCTGAATGTCTATAGGGAGTGTCACTATCAAGAGGGATGGCCTTGTTGGAGTAGGTGCTGCCTTGTTGGAAAAAGCATGTCACTGTGGAAGTTGGATTTGGAGATGACAAAGCTATGCCTTGTGTAGCTCACAGCATAACACACAGTCCCCTTCTGCTGCCTGCAGATCCAGATCAAGATATAGAACTCTTAGCTCCTCCAGAACCATATCTGCCTGTACCTTGTCATACTTCCCTCCATGATAATGGCCCAAATCTCTGAAACAGTAAGCCAGCCCCAGTGAACTGTTTTCCTTTGTAAGATTTGCCTTGGTCATGGTGTCTCTTCACAGTAATGAAAACCCTAAGACAGACCCACAGGCAGACATTACAAAGAAACTCTAAATAGAAGGTCTCCATCAAACCTTCCTCTCAAAGCTCAGGAAATCCGGTGGAAATTGTACTCAAAACCCACTCACTGCCCTAAAGCCAAATCTCTGAGAACTGCTTGCATCCAAACCTTGATTATATGAACCATTTTGTGAGACTATTCAGATTTAAACGATGACAGATTTTACTACCCCCCAAATTTAAAACTTCTGAAGTATAAAATAAATTATAAATACACTCATAAAGTAACTACTGATTACATTTGCAATGTATATAACTAATAAAAGATGGTGATTTAGAATACGTAATGAATTTCTACCAATCTATAAAAATACAATAGGAAAATAGGAGATAGATTTGACTATGCATTTCATAGAGGAAGAATACAAATGCCCAATATACACACAGAATTACCTTCAATGTCAATAGCTGTCAAATATAACTTAAAGCAAGAAACTGCCATTGCCAATACTAGAAAAATACAAAGACTGGCAATGTCCAATGCTGTTGAAGAAGGTAGAAAGGAAGTTCTCTGATTGGTGGAAGCATGTATTGGGAAGTCATGTGAAGGACCTTCACTGAGTTGGAAGTTTTAGATGACTTCGTTCTCAGGAGTTCCATTTTTAGCCAGTTAACTTAAAAAAAATAGTTTTACAAACATGAAAAAGTACCATGTTTAGAATATGTCACAGAAAATAACCTAGGTGGTCATTAGTAGAAAAGTGACTAAATTATGTTATAATAGTGCAGTGTAATATAAGGCAATAGGTAAAATCATACAAACTTGCATGTGTCAATATGGGTGTATAAAGTTTTACAACAATAATACTATATATTATCTGTGACAGTATTTCAATATTTTATTGCATATTTCATATTAATATATTTAAAATAGCATATATGGAGAAAATATACACTAATTTAAGGGTATAGACTCCCTCTAGAAAGAGAGAAAAGAATAATGTATGCATGAAAGAGAGGGATGCAAAAAGGATACAACTCTCTGGCACTTTATTTCTTACAAAGTGTGAAGACAATAGCATTTATTCACTGTATTACTGCTGTTCACTAAAGGACAAAAAAAAAGGAAGCAAACTTATAGGATGTGTCAGGATTCACGGAGGATTTAGATTTAATAAGGCTTACAAGATTAGGATTTTATAGTTGCTGCACTCAGCGACTGAGTTCCCTGTCAGTTCTTTCTGAACTAGGTTTGTGTTGTGTCTTCCTCCATGCAGCAGCTTGTCGGGGGTTCCAGAAAGAAAGATACTGCAGCAAAGCGTGGGTTTGCCTGAGGTGCACCACAAAGGTCATAGGGGATTCGAAGCACAGGGTTGCTGTGGTAGCGACCACTAGTGGGAACCTAGCAAGCTGGGTGGAGTTCTGAGTCAGAGTCTCCAAGAGATAAAAAACAGGTTGGCCATTGCCCACCAGTGCATGACCGGCCAGGCTGCCAGGGCAAAGAGTTACCAGCACAAGCCCAGGAACATGCTGAACATGCCGGCTATTTTTTTTTTAATGTTTCCTGCAACAAGAATGGACAGTGAAAGAAACAGATAAATATCTGAGAACACTGAATAGTTTGTTTGTTGTGACTAATTTTTGAAAAAAGAATATTTTCTCCACTAGTATGGCCCCCTTTCCTGCAGTCTATCAAGATACCTTACTATTATGGGACCTCATAAAATTGCAAAGCTTCTGTAAGGCAAAGGACACTGTCAATAGGACAACAAATTGGGAAAAGATCTTTACCAATCCTATATCTAATAGTGGGCTAATATCCAATATATATAAAGAACTCAGGAAGTCAGACTCCAGAGAACCAAATAACCCTATTAAAAATGGGATACAGAGCTAAACAAAGAATTTTCAACTGGTGAATATTGAATGGCTAAGAAGCACCTAAAGAAATATTCAAGATGCTTAGTCATCAGGAAAATATAAATTGAAACAACCCTGATATTCCACCTCACACCAGTCAGAATGACTAAGATCAAAAAATCAGGGGACAGCAGATGCTGGTGAGGATGTGGAGAAAGAGGAACACTCCTCCATTGTTGGTGGGATTGCAAGGTAGTACAACCACTCTGGAAATCAGTTTGGTGGTTCCTCAAAAACTGGACATAGTACTACCTGAGGACCCAGCTATACCACTCCTGGGCATATACCCAAAAGATGCTCCAACATTATAACAAGGACATATGCCTCACTATCTTCATAGCAGCCTTATTTATAATAGCCAGGAGCTGGAAAGAACCCAGATGTCCCTCAACAGAGGAATGGATACAGAAAATGTGGTACATTTACACCATGGAGTACTACTCAGCTATTAAAAACAATGACCACACGAAAATCTTAGGCAAATCGAGGGAACTAGAAAATATCATCCTGAGTGAGGTAACCCAATCACAAAAGAACACACATGGTGTGTACTCACTGATAAGTGAATATTAGCCTAAAAGCTAGGAATATCCAAGATATAATTCACAGACCATATGAAGCTCAAGAAGGAAGACCAAAATGTGGATGCTTCAGTCCTTCTTAGAAGGGAGAACAAAATACTCACAGGAGGTAGAGGGTGGGAGGAACTTGGGAGGAAAAGAGGAAGGGAGAGGGGAAAAGGGTCAGGATCAGGTATGAAAGGAGACAGATGATATTCAGAGGATCAGGAATTTGAACAGAGGTTGTAACAATGGGGAACTGGGGG
>JADRCD010067421.1:0-10950 GCA_019843815.1 Montemys delectorum | reverse complement strand
CAAAGAGACACATGATATGCTTATTGTTCTGTATTCAGGAGATGCAGACAGAAGATGCAGATCTCAAGTTTGAGGCTAGCTTGGACTACATAGTAAGTTTAAGGCCAGATTGGGCTGCATACCAAGACTCCATCTTAAAAAAAAAAGAGAGAGAGAGTAAAAAAGACAAAAGAAGCTATACATTCTCAGCATGCTTATAATCCTAGAACTTAGAGACAGAGCCAAGAAGATCTCAAGTGTGAGGATGGCCTGGATTATGTGGGCAAACTCTCAAAAAGAAAAAAAGAAAAAGGAGCATTACATAGAAGATTGAGCCACAGAAGACTGTGATGTAAGGCTATAAATACTGACAGTTCTGTGTGTTTAGTCAGCAAACTCCCCACTAGCGGTGCTTACAACCCCTTGAAATGGGTTCTTGGGGGGAAAATGAATTAAGGTGCACAAATACCTACTGAAGTGATCTACTTTTTCCAGAGGTACAGGGGATGCTTTAACATATGCAAATCAATAAAAGTAATTATATCACATAAATAGGCTTGACAGAAACTATGTGATTTTCTCAATAGAAACAGGAAAGGCTTTTAATAAAACCAAAAAAAAAAAATTCATGATAAAGGCTCTGAAAAATGATGAATGGAAAGAACATATATTAATGTAATAAAGGCTGCATATAATGAATGTGTAGCTAACATACTAAATGGGAGAAAAGTAAAAACATTTCCATTAAAATCAAGAAGACAAGACAATGGTTTGCACTGTATCCACTCTTATTCAATTTAAGATTTAAAGTACTCATGACAATACAAGGGAATTAAGGGATCTAAATAGGAAAGAAAGAAATCAAGCTATGTTCTTTTGGCCAATGATGTAATTCTACATATAAGAGACTTTAAAGACACAAGCAGAAAACTCAGAGCTCATAAACACATCTGTGAAGTTGCAGGATATACAATTAATATTAAAAAAAAATCAGCAATCATCTTATATACCAATAGTCAATGTGTTGAAAAAGATCAGAAAAATAATCCCATTCACAATTGCTATTTTCTTAAACCATAGAAATACCACCAAGGTATGCATGTCACTATTGGACACTAATTGGACTTGAGATCCACTTAATAAGCACCATGCATAGTATTAGAAACCTAGCCTGGCACTAGTGAAATCCTGGATCTTGAAGGAGAACCTTCAACTGCCACTTACTAACAAACATAGTTCTTAACTCTATTATAAACGTGTATCTTTATACTCATAGATAAGCATAAATCTCATTTCCCATTAAAGAAATATCTCTTTGAAATAGACAGAGACCATTACAGAAAACCACAACAGATCAAAATGTGCGGAACAAGAGATTTTATGGTGCCCTGTTACCATTGGAACTTCTACAATATAATTTCTGCACTGTAGTTTCTGGGATCATTGCAGAAGAAGGGGAAGAAAGATCAAAAGAGCCAGAAGAACAGGAAGTTTGCTGTGAGACTGTGCTTTAAGAGAGGGAACATCTATGAACGCTTACCAACATGGTTGTCTAAACAATGATGATACCAATGGACATGCTAACATGGAAGAGGTAAATTTCATGGACCACAAGCCTAGACAAAGAACCATGGTCAACTGAGTCATGCTGAGAGTGCGAGAAGTTTTGTTCCCAAGGTATGAGCTCCTAATTGGTTATCTGATACCAAATGATCAGCCCTGAGATCACATATATACAGGTAACATTTTACAAATGGAGCAAGTTGCATTTATGTGTGTGGAAATATATATATGTATGTGTATATATATATATATATATATATATATGTGTGTGTGTGTGTGTGTATGTGTGTATACATATGAACATATACATATGTATGCATGCATATATATAAATATATAATTTAAAAGAGGTCATTAATTTGTATTTAGAGAGATAGAGGGAGAGATAGAGGGACTGAAGGGAGGAAAAGAGAAGAGCAGAAATGATGTAATTATATTAGAATATAAAAATAAAAAATACTCTAAAGTTAAAAATACTCTAAAGTTAAGAACTTAGGGATAAACCTAAGCATAGAAGTGAAAGGTTTCTACAATGAAAACTTTAAAACACTAAAGAACAAAACTGGAGACCTTTCATGTTTGTAATTAGGAAGAATTATTATAGTGAAAATGACTGTATTGCCAAAAAATGTCTATCTACTCAATAAAGTATCTGTCCGAATTTTGATGCCTATTTTTAGTTTGCTGAGGAATCTCCATACTGATTTCCATAGTGGTTTAACTGAGTAACATTTCAACTAGCAGTACATCAAGGTTTTCTTTTGTCTACCCTCTGACCAACATTTGCTGTTTTCTTAATGACTGATTGCCTTTCTGACTAGGGTGAGACAGAACTTCAATATAGTTTTAATTTGCATGTCTCTCATGTCTAATGAGACGTTGAACATTTTCTATATGGTTACTGGGCACTTATAGTTCATCTTACAAAATAGAAAAATGTTAAACCATGAAGAAAGATAAAGTTGTGTTCTTTATAGAAAAATGGATACAGCTGGAGATAACCATATTAAACAAATTAAGTCATTCTCAGAAAGACAAATATTGCATGTTTTCAATCATCTGTGGGTCCTGGATTTTATATGGATATGCAAAATCATATGTGCATAGATGACATGAAAGTAGATGTAAAACTATCTAGGAGAACAGTGGGCACTAGGGGAAGGAGAAAGGAAGGAGAGGCCATTCCCAAGGAAATGAGAATACCCTTGAAATACATTACATACTTGCATGAAAATGGGTTTGTATCACCAGATTAATAGAGTAAAAAGAAAATTTTTTTCAATTGCAGTGCTATTCTTCATAGAAATAAAAAGAATCTTAAAATTCATATGGAAATACAAAAGACTGAATAGCCAAAACAATCTTAGCAGAAAACAAAACAAAACAAAACAAACAATGCTAGTAGTATCACCATACCTGATCTCAGATTAGATTGTGCTACAGAGTCATAGCAATAAAATAGCATGATATATTGATGGAGCAGAGTAGAGAACCCATATATAAACCCATACAACTACAGCCATGTGATTTATTTACAAAGATGTCAAAAGTACATAATGAAGAAAGGACTGCCTCTTCAACAATTGGTACCAGGAAGACTGGATACCCATATATGAAAAAAGGAAACTAGATCTCTGTCTCTTGCCCTGTATACCAAATCCAGGGCCAGTGAAATGGCTCAGGGAGTAAAGGTACTTGCTGTCAAGCCTGGTGACCCAAGTCTAACATCTGGGACCAGGACCTGGGTATATATGGTGAAAGAAGAGAACTGACTCCCACCAATAGTCCTCTGGCATATGTGCCATAGTATCTACACAGAGAGATTGGAGAGGGGAAATAAATAAATAAATAAATAAATAAATAAATAAATAAGTGTTAAAAATCAGTCAGCTCCAAATGGGTCCAAAAGCCTTAATGCAATACATGAAACTTTGTATATGTTAAAGGAAAAACAACTTAAGATATAGACGTAGGCAAGGACATTCTGAATAAAACTGCATCCATTTAGTAAATAATTCTAACATTTGAAAAATAAAACCTCATAAAATTACAAAAGGCACTTCTTCATATGAAGGGATACAGTTAATAAAGTGAAGAGACAGCCTATAGAATAGTAGACAAATATTTGCTAGCTATATACCTGACCTAGAATTAATATCTAGAATATACAACAAATTAAAAATAATCAATCAACCAGATAAATAAATGAATAATTAAATACAAATAGCCAATAAACATAAATATGTGCTCAATCACATTAGTCATCAGAGATATGCAAGTCAAAACTACATTGAGATTTCATCCCACCCAAGTAAAAAGGACAGCCATTAAAAATCAAATAATAAAGAAAATATCTAATAAAAAATCAAATGATACCAGATATTGGCCAGGATGTAACCTACAGGTAATTCTTACATGCTGCTGGATGGAACATAAACTAGTTCAGCCATTATGAAAATCAATCTGGAAATTTCTGGGGGGGGGGGAGGGAAACCAGTTAACTAGACTAAAACTAGAAGCACCATAGTTTACCCAATTGTACCAGTCCTAAGTATTCTTCTCATGGCTACACATCAGTGTATCAATGAGATACTTACACCAATGCTTATTTCACCACTGTCGACTGTGATAAGGTATAAGACCAACACAGAAGTCCAACAACAGAATGGATAAGGAAAATGTAGTGTATATTTCCACCATAAAGTTATGGCATTTACAGAAAAAATGGATATAACTGAAGTTAATCATGGTAGGCAAAATAGGCCAGTCTCAGATTAATGGCATGGTTTCTCTAATATGTGGGTCCTAGGTTTTATATAGATACATAAAATCAGGCATGTTTACAAGAAATGAATGGAGAAGCAAAACTATATTGAGGGAGGGACAGAATATGAAAGAAAGCATGCTCATTATACATTAATTTCTTTATTTAATATGCTAGTACACAGAGTCAACAGATAAAATGTAAAAATGTAGTATGTCACTTAGAGTCAAGGTAGGGTCAGTTGGCCTCTATCTTGACATTTCATGGTCTTGCTGAAAACGCATATGGTCTTATATAATAATACACTTGGTAAACAGTTTTAAAAGGGATTAGCTGGGCTCTTACACAATCATCTGTCTCAGGTATTAGAAGTGGGAAATGTGACCAAGTGGGTCCCTAGTAAATATGACTGGAATGCATGCTGCAAGCCAATCATTGTTTTCTGCATGACTAGAATTATTACTCATGAGTCCTTCTTACAATCAAGAGGGAAGCATGGGTTTGGATAAGTCTCCAATCTACAACCCAAAGTCAAACATTCTTATCGGGAGAAACATTGTTCTCTCTGTGCCATCAGAGATTGGATGCTTGGGCTTGCCTTCCTCCATCCAACTTTCATGACTACCTGATTTTCACATTGAGGATTAGACAGGACATAGTATCTTCCATAGTAACATATAGTTGTGTCCACAGGGATTCACTGCAGTATACCTAACTGGCATTTTGCCCCAGGCTTATCATATTGTGCATGGACACTCTAGTGATTAATCTTCATTGTCAACTTGAGTAGATTTAGTATCACACAGGGAACATAGCTCTGTATGTGTCTGTGGGGAGTGTTCCTAGAGATGCTTAACTATGAATATGAGTGTCACCATCCTATGGGCTGTTATCTGCAAACAATTCAAAAGAAACTGGGAGAGAAAAAGAACTGAGCCACCAGCATTTCTCTCTCTCTCTCTCTCTCTCTCTCTCTCTCTCTCTCTCTCTCTCTGCTTCCTGAGTGAGGGCGATGTTATCTGCATCCTTGTCCTCCTGTCATCACAGCTATAGCCCCTCTTGTTGCCATATCTTCCTTGCCAGGGTGGGCTATGGCCTCTATCACAAGCCAAAGTGAAATGGAAAGACGTCCTTGAGTTGCATTTGTCAGATGCTTTGTCACAGGAAGAGGGAAAGTAACTAATATGTTCTCAGTGGGTTCCTCAAACAGAAAGCCAAGAGCTCAGGCTCTGGGGTCAGACTGAATGCATTTGAACTTGAGCTTAGCCACTTTCTGGCTGAAAATATTGGACAAATCAATTGATTTTTCTGAGTTTTCTTATGCCAAGTGGTCAGCCCTGAAAACATACAAATAACATTATATGGGTTCAACAGAATGTATCTACATATGTCTGTCTGTATGTGTGTGTGTGAGCAAAAAACTGGTGGAAAAAAACTGTCCATGAATTTAAAAATGAATAGGAAGAATCTATAGACAGTTTGGAGAGAGAAGAGGAAAGAAATGTTATAATTAAATTATAATCCTAAAAATACAAATAAATAAAATAGGAAGAAAGAAGCAGCAAAAAAAATGAGAGCTATGATTCTTAAAAAGAATCCATATGTGTGTGTATAAAGCACTTAGCATAATACTGCTACACAGAAAGTGCTCAATAAATACTAACCATTACATCATTACCATCATCATCACCATTACCATCCATCATCATCTTGTCCAACATCATTATCATCCTGAGTTGTGTGCAAAGCCTATTACAACTCCCCCAGAGGCCCTGACCTAGGCTGACTTTAGATAAATTGCTGACTTTTGTAGTCACTCATTTCCTGTGTTTGCCACTGTAGGGCAGTGACTTTCACGTTGATCTACTATTGTCAGCACTTAATGTGGGCCTCTCAAGCAGCTGGACAACCCACTCTGCCAGTAGTTGAAATGCTGGCCAAATATGTGGCTTCTACAGAGATATTCTTGGAGCATGAGCTCAGGAAGCTTCCATTTCCTTGGACTGGGAGTTAGAGAATCATCTTTTTTATTTCCAGAGCCTGAATCTGTATGAAAAGAGGAAAGCCTGTACCAGGGCCAAATGAGTATGTACTACCAATATTGACTAAGATCTTTTGAGAAAATGCGGGAGCAGATTTTAGTCACTTATCCAAAAGGGTAAGGTAGAACTCCCCCAGGACAGTCAACACCCACATACAAAAAATTGCACAAGACTGACCCTAAAACCCATCCCTTTTCTATCAGAGAAACTCAGAACATCCTAGACTTGGAGGGGAGCTAAAAATTTTGGTAGACATACATCCTCCTCTGTACCCCTGAAAGAGGTAGATGAGCAGAGAAGCATTGGCTAATATCTCATTCTACCTGACCAGATTTCTGATATCAGCAACCCCCATTTCCCCCTTGATCTCAAACCAAATAGTTAAGTCTAGTCTCTGACATCCTGAATGGTTTTCAGCCTATACCCTAGACCACTTGGCAATATGCATGGCTTCCCATCCTTTCATTTATTCTCTTGACATCAACAATGTGATGTGTTTGGCATCCTCATGTCACCCTCCAACCTAGTTCTGTCTCCCAACACAGTCTTACATTCAACCTCATTCTTCCAACTTATTGTTTACTTTTTCTCCTTAGCTACAGCTGTACATCTGTTGGTACAGGGCTTTTGGCTAGTCTAGCAGCTTACCTTAGGCCCTGAGAAGCATTGATCTTGGTGGGCTTGTAGCAGCCTAACTAGTAGGCAGGACCCTGGATCATCAGATGATCAACTATTGTGTGTTGACCATCCTGGCAGTGCCAATCATTTTATGACATCATGATAAGTATCCTGCATGTGCCTCAGAGCTCGGAAGTGGAGATATACTCAGGCAACAAATATTTGTACACCTCAGCCCCATTGGTTTGGATGATCTACAGAATAATCATTCCTGTCCATCCTATGGTGGACTCTTCCAGGACCAGCATATTCTCTGAAAGCATCTAGATGGTGCTGACAAAGAGGTTGTGGTCTTAAAGCAGAAGATCTCTTAGAACTTTGTAATTACAAGGTTTCCTGTGTTTGCGGACTGCTGTTACCTTTGTATCTACCCTATCCCAGTCTGTTTCCATCTCATGGGCTACCCACCACCATCTGTCTGTTGAACCACGGCAGGAGCCCTGCCAATCTTTTCACTGCCACCCATGAGTACCTATAATCTGTTCTTCATACTTTACCAGAGTGATTTTTTTTAAATATACATAACACCACACCACTTTAATGTGTAAATCCCTTTAACATATTGTGGTAATATTTTAAAACACAGACTCATTTCTGGGGATGTATAATAAAGTATTTATAGATTAAAGGATATGCTGAGTTATGTTTAATGCTTAAATGTGCATGGTGAGAGTAGCGGGTATATGTGAAATAAGAATATGTTAATTATTGAAACTTCATGGTAGATGCAGAAATGTTCATTATATGATTCTCTCTAATTTGTTATATGCTTGGAAATTAAGGCCTGGAATGGAGCTTAGTTATAGAGCATTTGCTTAGAAATATACATATGGAGAAAGACAGAGACAAGAAGAGAGATAGAGAGACATACAGAGGGGGAAAGGGGAGGTGGGAGGGGTGATTCCAACAGTCCTATAATCCCAGCATGCAAGTTTTTGATGCAGGAACACTGAGTGTTCAATATCAGCATGAGAGTAGGATACCCTTTCTCAAAAAAAAAAGAAAAGAAAAGAAAAGAAAAGAAAAGAAAAGAAAAGAAAAGAAAAAAGAAAAAAGAAAGAAAGAAAGAAAGAAAGAGAAAAAAAGAAAAGAAAAGGTAAGAAGCAAGATTGTCTTGATTAAAAACAGAATAAGACAACAAAAGCCAACAACAATAATAAACACAAATTAAAATGATACCCCTTCTGAACATTATCAACTTACAACCATGGTTTAGAAGACACGGCTTATTGTTGCCACTAACCACCATCTCTCTGATGCTTTCTCCCACCAGTTTTTATTTTTCCATTTGCCTTCAGTGACACTGTTATTCATGCTTTGCCTTAAACACATCCAAACCTACCTCCTAGCCTGTTCCCTCTGTCTGAAATGCCTATTATTATATGCACATGTTTCTCTTTTCTTTATTCAACATCATAGATACAAGTGCCTCTGCAAAGAGGCCGTCTCTGACCTCTTTTTACTATGGACAGTTAGATATGCAGACATACCATCTATGACTTCTAGAGATACACACATATCACCTTATCTGAACAACCTGGTTAAAATAGCCTTATTCACTCACCTTTGTCACTACAATGCATTCTTCTACATTTTCTTCTGAACTTAGCATTATTTGTAATTCTTATTTGTTATTGTTATTTTGCTTATGTGTTTTTCTTGCTACAATATAAGTTCCCTGAGAGAAGAGACTAGAAACAATTGCATTGTATATAATAGATGCTTTGTAAGTATTGGTTAAATGAGGGAAGAAATAAGCTTCAGTGTACGTCTGTTTTGTATATTTTGGGAAGACTAGTGTTCATATGGCTTACAGCCAAGGTAGAGAAAGCTGATGCCTCCAATGCTAGGCAGCATGTGGTCTTGCCTTGAATACCTCACCAAGACATTGTACTTTCTTTCTTTTTTTTATTAGATATTTTTTTAAATTTACATTTCAAATGATAACTATTTTCCCGGTTTCTGCGGGGGGGGGGGGGGGGGGCGGAGGGGAAACCTGTTCCCTCTCCTTGCTCACCCACCCACCCTCTCCCATTTTCTGGCCCTGGCATTCTCCTACATTGGGGCATAGAGTCTTCACAGGACCAAGGGTCTCTCCTCCCATTGATGACCAACTAGGCCATCCTCTGCTATACATATGCTACTGGAGCCATGAGTCCCACCATGTGTACTCTTTGGTTGGTGGTTGATTCCCTGGGAGCTCTGAGGGTACTAGTTAGTTCATATTGTTGTTCATCCTAAGGGGCTGCAAACTCTTCAGTTCCTTGGGTCCTTTCTCTAGCTCCTTCATTGGGGACCCTGTGCTCAGTCCAGTGGATGGCTGTGAGCCTCTACTTCTGTATTAGTCGGGCACTGTCAGAGCCTCTCAAGAGACAGCTATATCAGGCTCCTATCAGCCAGCACTTGCTGGCATCCACAATAGTGTCTGGGTTTGGTGATTGAATATGGGAAGGATTCCCAGGTGGAGCAGTCTCTGTATTGTCCTTCCTTCAGTCTGTGCTCCATAGTTTGTCTCCGCAACTCCTTCCATGGGTATTTTGTTCCCCCTTCTAAGAAGGATCGAAGTATACACACTTTGATCTTCCTTCTTCTTGAATTTTTTGTGGTTTGTGGATTGTATCTTGGATATTCTGAGCTTCTGGACTAATATCCACTTATCAGTACGTACATACCATGTGTGTTCTTTTGTGATTGGGTTACTTCACTCAGGATGATATTCTCCAGATCCATCCATTTCCCTAACACTTTCATAAATTCATTGTTTTTAATAGCTGAGTAGTACTTTCTATTCCCAGTGGTAACAGCGAGGGTAGAACACTGCCTGGCATAGAGTCTACACTCAGTGAAGATTATCTGTCATTTTCTGGATTAAAAAAAAAAAAACCTTAATTTTGAGTTTTCTTCTGTAAACCATCTTTCATTCCAGAAACCCTGGAACAGTTGATTTTGCAACAGGTTGGAACTAGTATTTAGCATTAAGGTAGGCATATAAATGCACCAAGTTATCGAGGTCACACTGACAGGTACACCTTTAAACTAGATGCTTTGCCTGTCCAATCATCCAATCCCCGCTGTCTGAATGCCTACCTTTCACATCAGTTGAGCAAGGGAAACAGCTTTTCACTCCAGAATAAACAAAAAAAAGTCAAGATAAATAGAAAACTCATATGTATTTGTAATAAAACTATGTGAAGAGATCAGAATTACTTAATAAATCACAGAGGTTTTAGTGTAAATACAGAAGAAAATTAATATTTAAAACGAAGTGACATAGGAAGATTGAGAACTCAAATGTACAGAAAGTGATGTGCCAGACAATATTAGCCAAAGGAAAGTAGGCATTGTTATTAGCCAATTGAGTAACATTAAGGAGACAAAGAGGAAATTTTCATATTAACTAAAGGAACAACAGTTCATCAGTGATACATAATACAGGGAGAAAATCATATGCATCTAAGGAAGTTGTTTCAAAATTTATGAAATAACAAGTATAAAAAGAAAAATTTAATTCCCTATGCTACGAGAAATATTTTAACATAGTTCTCAGAAAACAAAAGATTACTAGATCAAAAAATAAATAAATAAAAGCAGGGCTTGAGAGATGACTCAGGGCTTCAGAGTACTAGTTGTTCTTCCAGAGGACTCAGGTTTGATTCCAAGCTTCTACACAGCAGCTCACAACTGTCTATCATTCTAGTTTCAGAGGATGCAACACTGACTTCTGGCTTCCTTGGGTACCAGACGCACATGTAGTGCACAGATATGCAAGTAGGCAAAAGACCAATGCACAAAAAAATTAATTAATTAATTAATTAAAAGTAATAATAACTCAAAGCAGGAAGGTTTTGACTAACAATATCAACTATCTGGATAATAGGAACAGCATGCATTAATATTATATATATAGATATGAGGGTCTGTAAC
>JADRCD010067418.1:0-10835 GCA_019843815.1 Montemys delectorum | reverse complement strand
TCTCTCTCTCTCTCTCTCTCTCTCTCTCTCTCTCTCTCTTTGGTTTTTTGAGACAGGGTTTCTCTAAATAGCTCTGGCTATCCTGGAACTCACTCTGTATACCAGGCTGGCCTTGAACTCAGAAATCTGCTTGCCTCTGCCTCCCAAGTGCTGGGATTGAAGGCATGTGCCACCACTGCCCGGCAGAATTTCTCTTAAAATAAAATGTTTCTTTTAGATTTATTTTATGGGTGTGAATGTTTTGCCTGCATATAGGTGTGTGTGTACCTTGTACTTGCCTGGTGCCCTCAAAAGTCAGAAGAGAGCATTGGATCCACTGGAACTGAAATTAGGATGGTTGTTAGCCACCATGTGGGTGCTGGGAATTGAACCTGGGTCCTCTGAAGAGCAGCCAGTGCTCTAACCACTGAGCCATCTCTCCAGCCCCCATGATCTCTCTTTTTTACATTTTCTTTCTCTTTTTTTCCTTTTTTTTTTTTTTTTTCGAGACAGGGTTTCTCTGTGTAGCCCTGGCTATCCTGGAACTCACTCTGTAGACCAGGCTGGCCTCTGACTCAGAAATCCACCTGCCTTTGCCTCCCAAGTGCTGGGATTAAAGGCGTGCGCCACCACTGCCCGGCCCCATGATCTCTCTTGATGCTGCAATTGATAGTTCCTAAAGGTAAATAATTACAGAGTTGAGGACAGACATGGAGACCACAAAAGCAGAATGTCTCTGGTAAAGTCCTTCCCTGAAGAAACATCTCATTAGAGCTGGTAGCTCCTTGCAACACTCTCGAAGACTCCTTATCTCAGGAACAGTTTCCCTTCCCGCAGCTCAGCTTACTACACCAGTAATGACTCATGAATGTTTACAGTGCTGAAGCACAGACCAGAAAATCCACATGAGAAGACGGATGTATACACAGTATCACAACAATTTAGCCTTGTTCTTAAAGAGACATGTATATGTGCATTCATGCATATTTACATAGCGATCTGTGATGTCAGAGGCCCCTAGGTGTTGGTCTTTGCTTCCCAGGCTAGCCAACCCATAAGCCTCCAGGAATCCTCCAATCTCAGCTTCACTCGCTGGACTTAGGAATATACTGACTGGGCTTGGCTGTTTGAGGGTTCTAGAAATTTGAATGCATCTCCTTTACCCACTGAGAGTTCTGACAAGAGCTTTACCTGATGAGCCATCTCCCCAGCCCAAACTGGTATTTCTTTCATTCATTTATTTATTGAGCCAAGTTCTCTATAGCCCCAACAGTCCCAGAACTACATAGCCAGGCTGGCGTTGAACTCATGGTACTCTTTCTGCCTCCATCACCTAAGTACTGGAATTACAGGTGTGTGAGTCTCTCCACTCCCTGAAAATAGACCAGCAATTTGAACAAACAAGTGGAAGAAGCCCACACTGGCAAATTTCCAGAGGAGGTGACCCATGCCTCCGGTTTCCTTTGAACTCTGTGTAGGATGGTGAATTGGTGAACTGGTTATTACAGTCAACATAATGAAAGACTCCATCAGCATTCAGGTCAGAGTGAGAGGCTGGCAGAAAACAAATCCACAGTATTTTTAGTTATCATACCAATCTAATCAGGAAGTGGAAAAGTATTTTTTATAGTGAAAAATAGGTGACTAGTTTAGGTTTTGTGAGTCAACAGGCACAAACAAGGTTCCTATGTAGCTATCCACGTTTAAAAATATAATACATTAAAGATATAAAAACTGTTCTTAACATGTAGACACAAAAAGCAAAATTAAAAAACAAAAACAAAACCCGCAGCTGCTAGGCCTGGTTTGCCTCCTGGGATGCTGTTTGTTGACTCATGATTGTAGCTTTGTCCTTCCACACAGACACAAATACTGAGGTTAAACAGGGCCTGCGATTCTGAAACAGAAAGAAAAAAAATACAGGGCTGGAGATAGGGATGAATGGCTGAAGGCTTGCACAGCATGTATAAGGCCTCAAGGGCAGTCCCTGCCGGGGAAGAAGACGAGGAAGGGAGAGAGAGGAGGGAGGAGGAGGAGCAGGAGCAGGAGGACAAGGGGAATAACGTATCATAGCATAGACACAGCTGGCATGGTGGTGGCTCATTGAAGTAATTCTAGCACTTAGAAGGAAAACTACCATGATTTCAAGGCTGGCCTTGGCTATGCAGTAGGTTTAAAGACAGTTTGAGACCAGCCTGCCCTATATATATGAGACCAAAAAAAAAAAAAAAAAAAAAAGACTGTGAGCCAAATACTGTGGTGCATACCTACAATCTCAGTACTCAGGAGGCTGAGACAATGGCATTGTGAGTTCAAGACCGAGGCTCCACATCAAACTCTTGTATCAGATAACGTACAAATAGACAGGAATGTAGCTACGGAGGTGAATGAGGTGCTGCATTCCTGAAGGCTCAGACTGGTAGGTGAGTTAACGCAAGATTGCTGGAGCGCATGAGTTTGAGCACAGGCTGAGGGGCACCACAAGGCTCCGTTTCAAGTGGAAAGACACAGTAGGTCTTGGGGACTCTTCCTCCAGGTCTAAGGAGTCAGGATCTGTACTCAGCGGGGATCCTAGATGGGTCCAGGGTCCCCAGATGCTTTATAGCATTTTATATGTGAAAAGCTTTTCTTGGAGTCCACCCCATAGTTTCCTTCTCTGTTTTTATTGTTCTCCTTCTTCTGTGTATTTCAGCAATTTAAACAATGGTAGCGGGGCTGGACAGACGGCTCAGGGATTAAGAGGACTTGTGGGACCCAAATGGGTTCCCTGTAACCACATCGGGTAGTTCACGAATGGCTCTAAGTCCGACTCCAGGGTGATCTGGGCTCCGAGAACATGTGCACACTCCCCTTCACATACCAGCACGTAAATGTACACATGCACATAATTAAAATCAGTCTCTGTTTTGGTCACCCTTTACTGTCTTCCCCTGTTCACAGACAAGGGTCCCACAGGACCTGCCTGTCTCACGGGAATCACAGCCTGTCCCTTCTCACTTCCCACAGACCTCACTTCCTCACGTAGGATTTATCCTGGAACTCTCCTGGAACGTCTTAGGCAAAGGAAAGGTGTAACCCCTTTGGATACGTCCACTGCATGCTATTTCTGCCTTCTGCAGTAAGGATGGGAGATGAACCCAGAGCCTTAGTGCATGTTAGATAAGCCCTCTACCACTGAGCCATGGCCCCAGAACGGGTGATTTCAGGTGATAAGTTCTCTTTGTATCACTTGACACACCTGATCATGTGTGCTTCTGAGAATCTTCCTCTGGCTTTGAGAGGGACATTCTTTTCCATATTTTTTCTGCCTCTCTAGCCACTCATGACCACTTCTGGTTTCACCCAAGGTCTCACCCCTGCACAGGCTTGGCAAGTGTTTCTAAGAAAGTTCTTTACTTTAGAAAGAGCTGCAGGGCCAGAAGGTGGTGGTGCATACCTTTAATTCCAGCACTTGGGAGGCAGAAGCAGAGGTAGAGTCAGAGTCAAAGGCAGGTGGATGTCTATGAGTTCGAGGCCATCTTGTTCTACAGAGAGAGTTCTAGGATAGCCAGGGCCTCAAAAAATGAAGAAAAAAAGGAAGGAAAGAAAAAAGGAGATAGAAACACAGAGAGAGAGACAGATACAGAAAGAGAGAGACGCCGGGCGGTGGTGGCGCACACCTTTAATCCCAGCACTTGGGAGGCAGAGGTAGGCAGGATTTCTAAGTTCGAGGCCAGCCTGGTCTACAGAGTGAGTTCCAGGACAGCCAGGGTTACACAGAGAAACCCTGTCTCGAAAATAAAAGAGAGAGAGAGAGAGAGAGAGAGAGAGAGAGAGACAGAGACAGAGACAGAGAGAGACAGAGAGCAGAAGAGCAAGCTGAAGGACTGTTTCTCTCACCCTATCTGGACAGGCACCTAGTGTTGGCTCTATAGGTGACACTTGACACTGAGTTAAGAAAGACAGATTCTGACAGTGTCACTGAATCAGTGGCCCCACCAGCCCCACTTCTCTGCTTCCTCTGGATTCCATCTTCATTAATACTCCTTTTTGACTTGCTTGTTTCCTTGTTTCTGGGTGTCTTTGTTCTCTCATGTCTCTCATTGTGCTCTCTTCAGAGGGACATTGCACCCACACTCCTTGACTTTCTGCTTTAGTTTCCGCAGAGGGTACCGACTTTAAATCTTTCCTTCTCTACATTTGTCATGGAGCCAGGACTGCCACCACTGTCAGGATGGCCCAGCTCTCCGTATCCACCTAATATCTTTTTTTTTTTTTTTTTTTTTTAGTATAGAACAGAGTTTATTTAGAGCATGGGGAGGGGAGTTAAGAGAGTAGTAGAGACAGACAAAGGCAGAGAGAAGAAGAGAGTAGAGCAGTACAGGCCAGCCATGACCATGTGGAGAGAGGGGGGAAGAGAATGGGGAGAGAGAAGGAGCAAAGGGCAAGAGACAAGAGTATGAGAGTAAGAGAGGCAAGAGGTCCACCTGATATCTTACAAATGCCTCTGCACAGCTGAGAGGTCCCCAGAGCACAGAAGAGACACGATTTTGCTAGAATACAGCAACCTTTCCAGTACCTGCGGCACAGTGGTCCCTGGGGCTGTTTCTAGGTCAGGAGCTGGAAGAGCCCTAACCTAAACCTTGTTGCTGGTTGTAGGTAGCACCAGGCCCTCTCCTATTGAGGAGCTAGAATTGAGAAGCAGAAACAAGAAATTCAGGCGGGACAAGTCTTTGCAATTGAAAGGACTAGTAGGCTCCAGGGACCCAGACGTGTAATTTTTGTTTGATTCCCTCCCTTCTCTGGTCCCATTGCCTGGGAAAGTCCTAGCCCATGGGAGGTGTTCAGTAAATACTTGCTGAGTGGATTAGAGCCAATGGGCAAGCAAAACCAAAGACAACATAGTTGAGACTTTCCATGTGCCTATACAGGCAAGGAGAGTAACTTCCTTGGTCCCTGACCAGTCCCATCAAGGTTCTCAGTGAGCCCGGTTGGTTTTCTGACCACTAGTTCCACTCCACGGGACACTCGGGAATCAGAACAAGTCCGTTTTGTTTACACGATTTGAGAGGTTTAGCACACATTGCCAGTCCTTTCATAGAGCAACAAAGGTCTTAACCCGCTCGCACAAATGGATTAATTTCTCAGCCTTCTGTAATGTCATGTGACTAAGATCTGGCCAACAGAATCCAAGCAGACGTTTTTTCTGGGCTGGTTCTACAAGACGTACATATGTTAGGCATCACTAGAAGCTGCACATGGCTTAAAGATCAACCTGGTAGGGTGGCTAGTGTTAATTAACAACTTGACTGATCTGGAATCCCCAACCCCTTTCCAGGAGTAAAGCCTGGAAGCATCCCTGTGAGGAACTAATTTAGCCTCTTTGGGTGCCTGTGAGAGAGTAAGCTGACTAGGATCATTGAGGTGGGAAGATAGAAATCTAAAACTGGGCAGTGCCCTTCCCGGGTAGACAAAGGAGAACTCTGGCTGAAGGGGAGTTCTTACCCCTCTCTGTTTCTTGGCTTTGGAAGTGTGACCAGCTGCCACAAGTTCCTGCCAGCGTCACTTTCTCAGGGACAGACTAGAGAGTTTTGAATTGTGAGCCAAAATAAACCCTTCATTCCTAGCTTGCTCTTGTCAGGCTATTTTACCATGGCACCAGAAAAGTAACCAAGACACCTGGGGATCCCTGGTTCTCACAGACAAAGAAACTGGGAGCCAAATATCCCTAGAATCTTCAGAGGCCCCCCTCTCACTTTGTCCTTGCAGAACACATTTTAATTCCCGACCTCATCTGTCCCTCACTAACCACTGCCATGTGTGATCCATCGCTTTCTAACCATTGCTTCCATTTAAACTCTGTCTAAACTGGAGGAAGACAGGCATAGGGACCCACACTTGTAATCCCAGATCTGGGAAGCTGAAGGATCTGAGATCTGAGGTTATCCCTGGAAGGAAGGAAGGAAGGAAGGAAGAAAGGAAGGGAGGAAGGAAGGAAGGAAGGAAGGAAGGAAAGAAGGAAGGGAGGGAGGGAGGAAGGAAGGAAGGAAGGATAAAAAGGAGAGAGAGAAGGAGGAGGGAGGGAAGAAGGAAGGAAGGATAAAAAGGAGAGAAAGAGAGAGAGAGAAAGAGAGAGAGAAGAAGGAGGAGGGAGGGAGGAAGGAAGGAAGGAAGGAAGGAAGGAAGGAAGGAAGGAAGGAAAGAAGGAAGCCTGGTGTGGTAGAGTGCTTGGGAAGCTGATGCAGGAAGATCTGGGATAGGAGGTTAGCCCAGGAAGTAAGGAAAGAAGGAAATAAGGAAGGAAGAAAAGATAGCAGGAAGGAAGGAAGGAAGGAAGGAAAGGAGAGGGAGGGAGGAAAGAAGTCCGGTGTGGTTCAATGCTTGGGAAGCTGAAGCAGGAGGATTATTGTAAGTACAAAGCCAGCTTGAGCTCAGTATCAAGATCCTGCCTCAAAAACAGAAAACGGTAAAGGCCAGGCCTGGAGACTCACATGAGAGTGAGGGAGACACGATATCAATAAAACAAATGAATAAATAAACAAACAAATAGAAGAGGAGAAAAAAGAAGAGGGAGAGGGGCTCGGGTTGGTGTAGCTCAGTGACAAAGAGAAAGAGGCTTGACCCTCAGCACCGCCAAAGAAAAACAAAGGTGTGGGGCGCGCTTGGCCCGCAACCCCTTTAGCCCTGGGTGGCTAGGGTGGGTTCGGTTCTTCTATCTCCGAGTAGCTTAACAAAGAGCGAGCTCATCGAGAAGGGTGGTGACGTCACTAACTGATACAGCTTTAGGATTTGAATCCCTTCACCCCCACACGTCGCTCATATCCATGCCAATCCGCACGTCAGAAAAACGGCTTGAGCGTTTCACATTCCTTTTCTGTGTCTCTACACTCACAGGGCAGCCTGAGGTCAGATTCTTTTCGTGCAGCACGACCCATCAACCCCTGCCTGTGTCTGATCCGGGCTTGCCTCTACATAGGGTTAGGAGCTTGTCGTGCTGGGAACATTCTCCTGGTGTTTTTCCTCTAAAGTTTCCTCAGTAGGTTTTGCCTGGTGTTTCTTGTCTTTAGCAGTTTCCAGAACCTGTATGCATGAAAGGATTATCCTTCTGAAGACCCTCTAAGGCCATTGCTCTCCAGCCACAGAATTGCATGGGCACCCCTACCATGTGACATCAAAGATGCCCAAGTCATATACCTCCTGCTGACACTACGGAACCCATCCGTGCTGCCCATAGAGAATTCAGGGTTAGAAAATTACTACACTCCTTGAGGAATATTTATTTATTTGTTTGTTTATGAGTACAGTGTAGCTGTCTTCAGACGCACCAGAAGAGAGCATCAGATCTCATTACAGATGGTGGTGAGCCACCATGTGGTTGCTGGGATTTGAACTCAGGACCTTTGGAAGAGCAGTCAGTGCTCTTAACCGCTGAGCCATCTCTCCAGCCCCACTCCTTGAAGAATAATACCTTGTCTGGTGTTATTACTTTTCAATCTTGTTATATATATATAACCGCTGCCACCACCACTTGACTTCACTTTAAATTTTTAAAAAATTATGCCTGGCAGTGGTGGCGCACGCCTTTAATCCCAGCACTTGGGAGGCAGAGGCAGGCGGATTTCTGAGTTCGAGGCCAGCCTGGTCTACAGAGTGAGTTCCAGGACAGCCAGGGTTACACAGAGAAACCCTACCTCAAAACAAAACAAAACAAAACAAAACAAAACAAAAACAAAAACAAAAAACCAAAACAAAAAACCCCACAACAACAAATAAATAAATAAATAAATTTATCTTTGGTGCGTGTGTGTGTGTGTCTGTGTGTGTGTGTATGTGTGTTGCTTATGTACACAGGATCCTGTAGGGTGAAAGAGATCATCAGATCCCTTGGAACTGGAGTTACACACAGTTGTAAGCTGCCGTGTGAGTGCTGGTGTTGAACCCTGGGTCCTGTGGAAGAGCAGTCAGTGCTCTATCCTCTGAGCCATCTCTCCAGCTTCATGAGTTGCTGTTTTTATATAATAAGAACAAAGTTTTATTTTTCACATTAACTCTTATCAGTTGTACAGAATAAGCTGTTTCCTCAGTGCTAATTTTATACATCTATGACTCATACTTCCTTCCTCTTTCCCTCCCCTCTCCACTTCCACCCCCTTTCCTTCCTTTCCTTCTTCTGCCTTCAGATCATTGCCATTTCCCCCCCTAGATCACATGTGTGAGGAAAACATTATTGTCTGATTTCTTTAATTTTGTATTATCATGTTAATTATACATAATAAGTTTCATTATGCCATTTTCATACATACACATAATATATTTAGAACATATTCAACCTTCCCTTACCCTCATCTTGTCTCCCTCCCACTCTTACTCTTTCCTCTTCCCAGTTACCAGCTCCTTTCTACTTTGATGTACCCACACTTTTTTGTGACTCAATAGTTTCATTAGAGTTGTTTACAGATACGTGGGAAGGAATTTGTTTATGGAACATAAGTACCTTTCCAGTGCCTACACCGCTGAGGAAAACGTCCTTCCCTTGAGCAACCATTATCTGCATGCATAACCCTCTTCAGGAAACTGTAGGGGTCACACGATCCCTTCCCCCTTCTCTGGCACAATATTAACAGGCAAGGTCTTGTGCAGTTTCTCTGGGTTCAAGAGCACAATGACTTGGTCATCCTGGAAGTCAGTGTGGCCACTGGTAATGTTCATATCTTGCTTTGCTGGTTGGTACTGCTGTCTTGCTGTTGGCAGGACCCACAGCTAAGTAAGACTGTTGATGGATGACATGTTCCTCTGCAGCCTTCAGAGATCCATGCGACACTATGAGAGGGGAGGCAGGGAGGAAGCTTTTAGTTCAGCTTGTTTTTTCTGTCTTGTGTCTTAATCACTGTTCTGTTTCTGTGAGGAGACACCATGACCAAGGCATGTAAAAGTAATTATTGGGGATTTTCTTAAGCCCTCTTTGCTCTCAAACAACTGCAGGATGTTTCTACGCCTGCTCTAGCTCATCCTAGCTCCTGAAAAAAGACATGGAGACCTGGTGTTTTATTAACAAGTTTCAAGCACTAGCTGGGCAGGTTCCAGGCTATTCTAACTAGTTTAGGCTGCTACTCCCTGGCCACACAGTCTTTTATCTGTAATCTGAGTCTTGCCCTGGCTTGCCCTGGTCCCATGCGTGTCCTCATGGCTGCTCTCTCATCAAGATTGTATGGCAAAACCTTCTGGTCCATCCACATGGTCTCTCCACACCTTTTTCCTCTCTTCCTCTTCTCTCCCTCTACTGGTCTCTCTGAGACTCCCTCTTTGGATTGGAAGTCCTGCGCTTGCTCTTCTGCCCAGGTAATTGGATGATCACTTTTACCTAACATTGAGACCAAAGATGCTTTACCATGCCATTATCTGGACTGCAAACAGATGTCTGAGTATAGAAATCAGCATTTGAATACACAGGGCACAAAAACTATTCCCCAATTTCCCCCTTTTAGTCCAATAAAACGTGTTCTTTCTCTCTTTCTTTTTTTTTGGTTTTTCGAGACAGGGTTTCTCTGTATAGCCCTGGCTGTCCTGGAACTCACTCTGTAGACCAGGCTGGCCTCGAACTCAGGAATCTGCCTGTCTCTGCCTCCCAAGTGCTGGGATTAAAGGTGTGCGCCACCACCACCTGGCTCCTTTTTTCTTTTTCTCTTTCTCTCTTCCTTCCTTCCTTCCTTCCTTCCTTCTTTTCTTCTTTCCCTCCTTCCTTCCTTCCTTCCTTCCTTCCTTCCTTCCTTCCTTCCTTCCTTCTTCTCTCCCTCCTCCTCCTCCTCCTTCTTCTTCTTCTTCTTCTCTCTCTCTCTCTCTCTCTCTCTCTCTCTCTCTCTCTCTCTCTCTCATCTCTGTCTTAAGACATAATGTCTTATATTATCTGGAATTCTTTTAGGAGTTTGGGGAGAGCTTGTGGGAATGTTAAGACCCACATAGGCTCTCTCTGTGTGGTCCTGGCTATTCTGGAACTTCTAGCTGTATAGATCAGGTTGGCTTAGAACTTGTAGTGATCTTGACTGCTTCACCTCATTAGTATCTGAAGTTCATCTGGAAGCAATCCAATAGAAGCTCACTATTTGGATGATGTACCTGACTCAACAATGCTCTCCACTGCCTTGAAAGTGATACTGAACCCCAGAACACGCTGAACCCCTGGGAACAGACTTTAGCTGAGATATACCAACATACTATTTTTTCCATGTGCTAGATCAGTCTTGTACACAAACCGGTTTATTCTAGTTATTCTCGTTTTAAGTGGATATTTAATTAAATGTTACATAACATGTACAATATGAATGTGGGAAAAATATTTCTCTTTATGAAAAATAAATTGAATATTTTGGAGAGACTCCATAAAGCCAAAACAATCTTTTTATTCAAAAAAGGTTTAGACTTCCTTATGTATGTGCATGCTTTGCTTGCATGTATGTGCATGCCTTTGAAAGTCAGAAGAGGTTAGTTGATCCCTGGAACTGGAGTAATGGATGGTCGTGAGCCACCATGTCAATGCTGGGAGCTGAACTGGGTCCTCTGAAAGAATACCAAGTGCTCTTCACTGGTGAGTCATCTCTAAGACCCAAGGCGAATCAATTTTTTTAAAAATGCAATTGAGAGTCAAGGTTGGTGGTACAAGCCTATATAACCCCAGCTCTTCGGGAGGCAGAGGCATGAGAATCGCAAGTTCAAAGCCTGTCTGGGTTACAGAGTGAGTTCAAGGCCAATATAGACAACGTAGCAAGACCCTATGTATCTCCCCCATTTTTTTCAATCTAGTCTAGGTTGACCTTGACATTACTGTGGAACTGAGAATAACTGAATTCCTAACCCACTTGTCATTAAAAAAAAAAAAAAAA
>JADRCD010067416.1:0-10349 GCA_019843815.1 Montemys delectorum | reverse complement strand
GATAGATAGATAGATAGATAGATAGATAGATAGATAGATAGATAGATCTGTGAGAGTCCTTCCTTTATCCATTATCCATGAGTTTGATGCCATTATAAAAGAAGTTTCCCACAGCATCTCAGCTCTCTTGTCCCCTTTCACTTCTGCCATATTGTCTTGATACAATCACCTTCTAGAGCATGGCTTCCTCATGAGACAACCTAGCCTCCTATAGCTTTGATCCTGAACTTCCTAGTCTGCAGAACAATGAGAAAATAAGCTTTTTTCCTTAATAAATTACCTAGTCTGTGATATTCTGTTATGCTAGCTGTCTTAGTTACCTTCCTACTGCTGTGACCATTATGACCAAGGTACCTGATAGCAGAAAGAATGTATTGGGGGCTTACAGTTCCAGAGGGTGAGTCCATGATCATTATGATGGGGAACATGTCAGCAGGCAGGCATGGCATTGGAGCAGTAGCTGGGAGCTCACATCTGATCCACAAGGACAAGGCAAAAAGAGAGGTTAACTGGGACTGGTGTGAGCTTTTGAAACCTCCAAGGCCACCCCAAGTGAAACACCTCCTCCAACAAGGCCATACCTCCTAATCCTCCCCAAACAGTTCCACCAACTGAGGACCCAGTATTCAAAATATAAGTCCACGGAGGCCATTCTCATTCAAACCATCATATCAAAAAAAAAAAAAAAAATAGTGGAACAATACACCAACCATTACAATAATTTTTGGAATAGTTCCACTCCCTTACAAAGAACTGAATTGCTAGGGGTAGAATGTAGTTTGTCCCCCAAGGATGCATGTGTCAGAAAGTTTGCCTTCAGTGTTGTGGCACGGAAAGGAAGAAGTCATTAAGAGATGAGACCTGGACCTGAGTTC
This sequence comes from Montemys delectorum, assembly GCA_019843815.1. Lineage (NCBI taxonomy): Eukaryota > Metazoa > Chordata > Mammalia > Rodentia > Muridae > Montemys > Montemys delectorum. Next base: position 9,474 of record JADRCD010067416.1, on the reverse strand, counting down.
AGCTCCCAGCAACCACAACGGACAGCTCATAACTGCCTATAACTCCAAATCCAGAGGGTCTAGTGTCCTCTTCTGGCCTCTGGAGGTACTTGCACAAACATAGTACAATCTGGGAAAGCAGGCACACACACACACACACACACACACACACACACACACACACATGCAAAATAATTTTTAAAAAAAAGGTGAGGCCTACTATGAGATGAATAAGGTATTAGAGGTAAGGCCTCTGAAAAGCTCAAGGTAAGTTCACACAGCAAAGAACAGTACACATGAGTGAGCCTAGCCCCTCTTGCTGCCTCTGGCTTCTGGCCTTGTCATGTGATTCCTATCACATGTACTCCTGTCATGATGTCATCTGCTATGAGTCCCTTACCAGAGACTGAGAAAATGGGACTGTTGAACATTGGACTTTCAATTTCCAAAATAAAATTTTTATATTATCCTGCCAGTCCCTGGAAGTCACTAATCCTTTTTTTTTTTTTAATCCCTGTAAATTTGCCTCTTTTGGACATTTCATTTAAAAAAATGGAACCAGAGCTGGGTGGTGGTGCACACCTTTAATTCTAGCACTCTGAAGGCAGAGGCAGGCAGATCTCTGAGATCAAGGCCAGCCTGGTCTACAGAGTGAGTTCTAGGACTGCCAGGGCTACACAGAGAAACCCGAGGTTGAAAAACAGAAACAACAATAACAAAAGAATGAAACCAGAAAAGAAAGGAGGTTCACAAGACCCCAACTTATCTCTGAGGATTTATAGGCAGTTAATGGTGGCTGGGGGAATGGGAGACATTTTCTTCAGTAGTGTAGCCACTGATAAATTGCCCAGGCTCCTCCAAACTACTCATCTATGCTCCTGTAAGCAGTCCTTATTAAAGTCATTGGTTTCTTAAAACAAGCAAATGAACCAAACTACATAAAGAGGAAGGGGATCCACAGGAGTGTGAGGAGGCAGTAAAAGATAATGGGGTAAATATGATTGAAGTACATACTACACGTGTGTGACAATGTCAAAAAGAATACAATTATACAAGAATACTGTATCAGAAATAAAGGAAAAATTTGAGAAAGAAGAAGGGAAGGAGAAGGAAGAAGCCTGTAGAGATAGTTCAGTGAGTAAAATGCCTGCTATATAAGCAAGGACCAGAGTTCAGATTCTCAGCACACATGTAGAAACCCAAGAGTGGCAGCATGTGTCTGTAACACATGCCCTGGGGTTAGAGGGAAGGGGGACAGAAACTTTCAGATCCCTGGAATTCATTTGGCCAGATAACATGGCAGTATGAATGAGAATGGCCCCTAATAGGCTCATATGTTTGAATGTTTGAGCACTAGTCAGTGGAACTGTTTGAGAAGGATTAAGAGGTGTGGCCTTGTTGGAGAAAGTGTATGACTGAGGGTGGGCTTTCAGGGTTTAAAAGTCCATAATATTTCCAGTTAGCTCATTCTCTCTGCTTCATGCTTGGGTTTTAAGATGTGACCTGTCCAATACTACTCCAGCCCCATGCCTGCCTGCCTGCCTGCCTGCTGCCATGTTCCCTACCATGATGGTCTGGGGAAATCAAACACCTTTTATAAGTTCATTTTGTCATGGCAATTGAAAAGTAGCTAAAACAACTATGTTAGTCAAATCAATGTGCTCTATATTCAGTGAGAGATCCTGTCTCTAAAAGAGAATATAGAGTGCTAGTTTAAGATACCCACTATCAACCTCTGCCATCCACATGCACACATGCTCATGCATATATATCCATATGCACATGTGTATCCACATGAACGTGCATCATGGCTGAAAACTGTAGAGAAAAGTTAAGGTAAAAATGAAGCTGACTCTTGAAGACTGGGGCATCACCATCTTGTCCCTTAATGCCTCAGGGTAACTCTGTCTTGCTTCCCTGAGATTCAACTTATTGATCTCATCCTCCTTTCTGGAAATGTGGAATGGACCTCAGGCAAATGTGAAGGCTCATACCAAGAAGCTGGCAATACTTTAACCTTCGGTATCAACCAGACTTATGGCAAACAGAGATCATGTGCACAGACTTACATTCATTTCTTATGTCTGGTAAGCGGCCATGAAGATAGCTAGGTTCTGTAGTATGACTGAAAGGAACCTAAGAGAATATAAAGTTTCCATGAGGAGAGGGAAATGATTGTTTCTCCAAGCCAGCAAACCTCTCACTCTGTGTTCACCATCCATCTTCTGAAGATCTCCTGGGGACTGCAGATGCAAGCTACATCGTCTCCTCTTTTATGAGCCTGCTGTGTGCAGCTAAATATCTCTACCTCTTGCTATCAGAGAAAGCATAGTCCTTTATTGTGTCTATGGGCATCTTTCCACCAATCACATCAGCATCCTGCTGAGACTGCTCTGCAATGAGCTGTCAAAAGATCCTTCCAGTAAATCCCCTTTTACCTAACTGTCCTTCAGTGTTGCTTTGTCATCTGCTGTGAAAAGCTCCAACATAAACAGTAATGGGTGCTCAGAAGTCTAACCATTATCCAACTTATGTGACAACAATGCACTCGATATACTTGATATAAAATTCAAATAGATATTACCATCTTCACACGGAAACTCTAGACTGTGTGGTAAGGACTTTTTTTTTAAAAAAAATTAGGATCAGCTTACCTAACTGACAAAGTACAGTGTAGGAACCCCTCTTTTACTTAGTTGTGGCTCTAGCCTCTATGTTCTAGAGCTAGCAATTGTTTCGAACTTTATTTTATTCCATATCTTTAAGGTATGCAACATGATATCTTGATATTCACGTATATGTATATGTGTGTAGGTGTGTAGATAATGAGGTGAAGCAAGTATTACAGTCAAGCATAATGACATCTACCATTTCATGTGTATTCACCTTCTTTCCCTTATAGTGACAATAGTATCTAAAATATAGTTCCTTGGCAAATTTCAATTGTGTAGCATAATATTATATTATTTATTATATCCCCCATATTAGACATCAGCTCTACAGATCATTCATCATACGTCATTGCAGCTTTAACCCTTTGGTCTATATCTTCCTTTGCTCTTAATAACCATCTTTTTACTTTCACTTTTTTTTAACTCGGTTTTTAAGTGAAGAAGGGATGGGAGAAGTTACAATAGACAGAAGTGAAACTGTATCATTTTTGTTGTTGTTGTTTTATTTTTATTTGGTTTATGTGCCTATTTTGTCTGTGTATGTCTGTGCATCAAAGGCATGCCTATGCCACAGAGGCTAGAAGAGGGTATCTAATCCCCCAAGCTGCTATGCAGGTGGGTTCTGGGAATCAAATCTTGGTCCTCTAAAAGATCAACCAGTGTTCTTAATCACTGAGCCACCTCTCCAGCCCCTGAAACAGTGTCATATGAACAAGACTGACCCACTACATGCATTATCTCACAGTAGCTATGGTTGCTTGCACAAGATCAGGCCAGTCAACACTCTAGCATGGAGTGGGAAGGAGCTCATGATCCCCAATCCCTAACTGAAGAGCTATTGACAGTTGAAGGTTCCAGGGAAGGAAAAGTCAATTTCCTTTAAGAGGATGGCCCCTGGTAGGTCAGCCACCCAGTGGATGGCCCCATCCACATGAGAATATGGACAGAATTTGTTGGACTTGTTCAGGGGGTTGATTGATCATGTTTGTCAACTTGACTACATCTGGAATCAACTAAAATCCAACTTCTGGGTACATCTATGATTGGATTATTTGAAATATATGTGTATATACATACACATATATCAATTTCTTTATCCATTCATTTATAATGAAGACTAGTTGTTTCCACATCTTGGCTATTGTAAATGATGTTTCAGTGAACATAGGAATGCAGCTATCTCTGGGACAGGCTGATTTCACTTCTCTTCAGTGTAAACCCAGAAAAGGATTACTGACTCATATGGTAGCTCGTTTTAAATTTCTTATGAGTTTTCACACTCTTTTCCACAATGGCTGCAGTAATCTACATTCCTGCCTCCTATGTACAAGGCTCCTTCTTGCTACACCCCCTCCAATACTGCCTACCTCTTGTCCTTCTTTTAAAAAGTGACTCCATTAAGAGGACTTGCAATTTTTATGGCAGCAAAAAGGTTGTAGAATTCTGTCTCCTCTAACATTTGGCTCTTTCGTAATCAGACAATAGCATTCCTAAATCTGAAAAGAAGAGATTAAGGGTGTTGTCTTAGGGTTTTTATTGCTGTGAAGAGGCACCATGACCATGGCAACTCTTATAAAGGAAAACATTTAATTAGTGCTGACTTACAGTTTCAATGGTTCAGTCCATTATCATCATGATGGGCAGATATGGTGCAGGAGAAAGAGCTGAGGATTCTATACACAGATCAGTAGACAGCAGGAAGATAACTAATTTGAGCTTCTGGGACCTCAAAATTCACCCCCAGTGACTCACTTCCTCCAACAAAGCCATACCTACTGCAACAAGGCCACACCTTATTATTGTGCTACTTCCTGTGGACCTATGGAGGCCATTTTTATTCAAACTACCCCAGGTGTCATTTGCTTTTTGTTTTTTTGTTTTTGGGTTTTTTGGTTTTTGGTTTTTTGGTAGGGGGATTACTTAATTTTGTTTTTATTATTGTTGTGTTAAAGCAAGGTTTTGTGTATACTAGGATGGCCTCAGACTCAGTGCATAGCAAGGAGTGACCTTAAACTTCTGATTCCCCTGCCTCTTAATCCTAGTCCTGGAATTATAAGTGTGTGCCAAAATGACTGGTTTATCCAGTGCTAAGGATCATCCTGTGGGCTTCCCATCAGCTAGGAAATCTAACTTAGCTATATCTCCAGCCCAAGAAGCTGCCATTTGTTGACAGAGGAAACTTTAAGATGTCCAGCAATGGCCAAGGCTATTTGATAATTGTTTAATCTATTATGTACCTGGCATTGCTGGTGAAAGAACATAGTACTGCTCCAAAGAAACAGTCCTCTAGTCAAATACATATATGGCTACTTTGTCATACCAAACACTCTTTGAAAGGTAGCCCATGACCCTAGATTTTATATCAATGCATAGAATCATATGTGTACAAGTGACATGAAAGCAGATATGAAACTTCCCAGGAGAACAAAGGAGATTAATGAGAGAGAAGCCAAAAGAGAGTTCAGGGGGTATTGGGGGTATATGAAGGAGAATATACTTGAAGAACATTATATTACATACATGAATGAAAAAGTTGTTACATAAGCCATCATAATAAAAATAAAAGTAACACTAAAGTAAGGAATTGAGGAAATGGCTTAGTCAACAAAGTGCTTGACATGAAAACAAAAAGACTTGAGTTCTATCCCCAGCACCTAAAAGCCCAGCATTTGAGGAGCAGAGACAGGCAGATCCCTGGAGTTTGCTGACCAGCTGGTCTAATCTAATTGGTGAACCTTAGTTCTACTGAGAGACTCTTGTCTCCAAAACAAACAAACCCAAAGTGGATAAATGTGGTGGTGGTGGCACATTCCTTTGAGAAGCAGAGGCAGGCAGATTTCTGAGTTCCGATGAGGCTAAGCCTGATCTACAGAGTGAATTCCAGGAAAGCCAGGGCTACACAGAAAAACTCTGTCTGGAAAAAAACAAATGTACTATTATCTTTTTACCAGTACTTGCAGGTCTTTTCAGTTGGGACTTAAAACTCCATATAGATAACTTTCAGGAGGCCTGACCCTGCAGTTTCTGCTTATCATGGGCAGGGACTGGTCCTCATACCTTTGCACTATGGCTTTGTAAACAATTAGTAGTTTGCTTGCTTCCATTCTCAGGCTCTCTTAAGTTCTTTTACGTGTACTTCTGACACTATAACTATCCTTTTGTGCTTGTACCACCACCCTCTCCATCTACATGTGAGAATTCCAGTTTCATTTGCCAGAATATGGGCATGCACTGGCACTTCGCTGGCACTTTTCAGAGCAAGTTGCTCAGGACTGGGGAATGTGAAAACTGACAGTGAACAGGCACCAATTATGTGCCTGCCTCGAGAGCAGACATTTTCCTCAAAGAAGTTGGTGACATAGAGATGGTATTCCTGTTTCCCTAATGGGGAAACTGAGCCCCAGGGACAGAGCAGTACTCAAAGAAAGCTGTAGAGAGGCTAGATCAGTGGAGTCACAGAAACCTATACTCAGCCTGTCGGAATCTACTTTTCCAGAGTTACACCCTTCATTACCTGACACTGTCAAGTTTGGCTATACATCAGAGTCATTGGGAGAGTTAGACATACATAGACACACACACACACACACACACACACACACACACACTATTCCTATTTTTTATTGTTTAAAAAAATGACATTTTAGTGGAGAAGCCTTGAGGCAAAAGACAGACAGATCTCTGTGAGTTCCAGGTCAGCCTGGTCTACATAGCATGTTCCAGGCCAGGGGTACATAGTTTGAATCTATTTTTTAAACAATGACATGTTCATAAATCCATATCATCATACTTTGCTCTTATTCAATTCTCTTACAGCCCCATCTCATCCTGTCTGCTCCTCCCCATGGTCCCCTTCTGCTTCTATGTCACATACACATGTGTATATTTCAATCTATATTCTGCACATGAGAGACAACATGCAATAGTTTGTGTTTCGTCCCCATTATTCTTGCCCTCCCCATTCTTTTCGCCTCCTTTGACTTTCATGCTCTACTGCCATTTTTAATTTCACTCTAAAGTCTACAGATGAGAAAAAACAGATGTCTGTCCTTCTGAGTCTGGATTATTTCACTTAACATGATGATCTCCGGTTCCACCCATTTTCCTCTGAATAACAAGCATTCCCCAGCTGAATAAGATGTCTTTGCATGCATATCTGGATTTTTTTTTCATCCATTCGTTTGTTGGTGAGCTTAGAGATTCTATTTTGAGTGGGTGGTGCCTGAGCATCTGTATTTTCCTTCAAAGACTTTCAGATGTTTCAAATGAAAACCCAGAGTTAGAACAAATTATGCTAGTATGTGCTTCCTCTCAAACCACAGCATGAAACAGCAGAGGCTGCATCTAAAAATAGCTCGAGAGGCACCGGTCCACAGTGTTAAAGGAAACGCTGGGTAATTTCACCTAGGATGCTTCACTCATCTGAAGTGTTTATGATAGGCCTGGGCCAGGACAGACAACACTGATCACCTCCGGGGATCAGACCTTGGCTCTGCTAATGAAGCTGCATGTCCTAGCCAACTTGGCATACATGGAAAATTTCCTTCCCCACGTCTTGACCCATTCCAGGGTCATCTGTGGTGACTAAAGAAAACTGGCACATGCAGACAGCTCTTCCCTCAGGCAACTGTCAGTGTCTCTCTGCTTGTCTGCCTGTGGCTTCCTTATAGCACCTTTAGAGCTGCCCGTCTTGTGCCCAGGCTGTCCAGGAAATGCCTCAGATTTACCACCTCCAGAGGCAGCCCTTAACCAGTGAGGGACCAATCAAAAAGTCCGTGGCTAAGCATCTCAGCGTTCTTGTCCTCAGTGAGACTGTTTGGAAGCTTCGCTTAGTTCACTCACTGATTATTTACTTGGTACCTCATCCTTTTTAGTGACTTCCCCTGAGCTTGTATAAAGTGCTCCCTTTGTCTCCTAGGCTTCCAGGATCACCTCCACGGTTAACTCAAAGCTTGCTGATCTTGGTTTCTGAGTCCTGCACTGCAGGACCCAAACTTAAACAGCATCTGAGTGGCTCTTTTTGACCTCAGCTCTAAATAAGCATCAAGACAAGGAAGACACTAATTCGTGCATAAATAGCCCTCCCCAACGCTTTCATTCTAATCACAAAAGGAGGAGGATGTTTTGAGAGTGTTTTTGAATGGATGGCATGGGCTTGAATTTCTTGAGAGAAATGTATGCTGTTATCATAATGAAGACAAACATAGATTAATTTTTCCCTAAATGCATATACTTTGCTGCTAGTGGGCTCCTCCCAAGGAAAAATGACCTACTGGAGGGAACATTAGAAATAATTCTATTGTTTATACAGAGGATGTTCAAGCAGTTGTTGTAACAACGTCAGGGCTATTCTTTCTTTTCTTCAAGTTCTATCATGAATCCATGCTTCATTATGTAAAATTCTGTGTTAAAAAAAAAAACGTGTGTCATGAAAACATTTTTCACTGAGTGGGGAACAAAAACAATTTAACATGGATCACAGGCTAGGAATGACAGAGAAATTCAATATTTTTTTCCTGTCCTGTTACAATTTAAATAAAAATGAAATCGAAAGGGGAAGATCACCAGGGTTGCATGAAAAAAAAAAAAGCAATATACTTTGCTATTTCTTTGCTGGGTATTATAGCTTATAGCAGTCTTAGCTAGAAAGAATTTGAAATAAAATTGGCTCAAAGATGGGATATTATTATTTTGAGAATAAGAATGAGGAAAAATGTACAGCTCTGTCTGAGTTCAAATCCCTAATGGAATGGATAATCCCACAGTAGAAGAATTTGATTTGAGCTGTGATGGTCTCTTTCATGGTGAGCCAGGGCTCACTACCCTGCATGTTTCGCCTCACAAAGCAGGACTTCTTCCTAGTACAATTATAGCTCTTAGGCCTCTTTACTGAAGTTTAGAAATGTAGTTTTTGTATTGTAAGAAATTTTAAAGCATTTCCTTGAAGTCAAATTAATACAGAACATATGAGATAGCCAGATAGTTGCCATTTAGTTTTATACTTCATTTTAACTTTATTTTTTTTTTGAGAAAACTTAGATCTTGAAACATTTGAACAACACCATTCACAAGGAATATCATAATCTTTCAGGAAATTTTTTTCCACTTAATCCTCTGGTTCCAGACCTTAGTGGGAAAAAAAGCAATTTCAGTCCTATGTGGGTGTCAGGACAGGATCAAGGTCATTCTGACAAAGTGGGCACAAAGCTAGTATTTCTTAATGGAGTATGGCAGTGAACGAGAGCAAATTGCTCCTGACAGGGGAGAAAAAGAAAACAAAGGAAAAGAAATACAGATACTACATGACTGAGGGAGAAGTCAGACTAACAAAGACAACATCTGGAGCACTCCTGCTTGCCAGCCCTACCAGGCTCATCTAACAGAAGGGCATGCAAGCTAAAGAGGTAGGGTTTTTTTGTTTTGTTTTGTTTTGTTTTCTTAAGACTAAGAAACAGTTATGTGGGGAAATAAAGACACTGAGAATTAGTGGAGCTCTAGAGAAGTGCTGTGTTTGCTGGCAAGGACACTTGCAGACCTCCTCAGTATAGTCAGCATTTCCACAGCACACAGATAGTTCCACTTAAATGTGATCATCCCTCGCAGGAAGGTCAGAGGCTTAGGCTGCGTGTGCAGTCTAACATTTTTATTCCTGACAGCAGTGGCAATAACGGGCATGTTCATCTATTAATGAAAACTGTAGCCATGTCCAGATCATGATGCTGCTTAGTCTGGCAGGCCTATGGATCAACTGCAAAAAAAGATACAATGTAGAAAACACATACTTCAGGCCAGTAAGATGCCTAAATGGGAAAAAAAAAAAAAA